>PVKS010017072.1:0-25017 GCA_004027875.1 Aplodontia rufa | reverse complement strand
TGGTTTCCTTTCACGCGTTCGATTTGGTTATCCGAGGACATGGAAGTCAGCCAAATGGTAGATTTTGTACCGTTGTTGTAGAAACTGGGAAGAATGTTTCTGGCTCACGTTGGGTTCTGCTGTGTGATGAGATGGGTCAGCCGTGGCAGAGGGTGGACGGGCGCTGGCAGACCCAGGTGCAGTTATACCTCGGAATCCGCCGGGCGGGTCCCAGGACGGCACAGATCCCTGGATGCTCACGGCCCTTACATAAACTGCCTTAGTATTTGCATATAACCTGCCCACATCCTTCCTTTATACATGTGGGGTTTTGTTTGTTTGTTTGGTGGTTTTTTTATTTTTATTTTTATTTGGTTTTGGAGATTAAAACCAAGACTACTGAACCACTGGGCTGCATCCGAACCCCTTTTTAATTTTTATTTTGAGACAGGACCTCTTTAAGTTGTCAAGGCTGGCCTCAAACTTACGGTCCTCCTGTCTCAGCCTCCTGAGCTGCTGGGGTTACAGGCATGTGCCACCACACCCGGCTTCCTGTATACCTTGAATTATCTTTTTCCCCCTCTTTCTCTCTCTCTCTGTCTGTCTCTCACTTGTTGATCTTACAAGGCCAGTTCCTAGATGTGTGCTAAAGGATGAGGAATGATTGGAGAGGGGCTGGTGGTGCTGGAGAAGATTGGAGCTGATCCTCATAATGCAGGGAGAGATTCTGCATCACTGAGCTGGGAAGGCAGGAGGTGTCTGGGTGGGAGGGCTTTCGCCTTGGAGAAGATGGTGTGTGGGAAAAACTGAAGGTAACAAGTAGGGATGTGTGGGGGTCCGTGTGATGAGAGCAGGAACCGACAAGAGAAGAAAGAACTTTCAGAACACACGCAACAGAAGAATCTCAGAAAGAGGAGGTACCAGGAAAAGGGATTACAAAGTAGCCATAAACGGAGACGGGCGTGGTGGTGCACACCTGTAATTCCAGAGACTGCAGAGGCTGAGGCAGGAGGATCGAAAGCTGGAGGCCAGCCTCAGCAACTTAGTGGGACCCTGTCTCAAAACAGCAACAACAAAGTAGTCACAAGATGGGATGAGAATTAGGAGAATCCGCTTTCTGGATAGCTAAGGGAGGAGGCGGTTTCTTCAGTAGAGTGGGGAACAATTTGTTTTTCGGTGCTAGTGTTTGAACTCAGGGCTCGTGCATGCTGGACAACTGCTCTACCACTGAGCTACATCCACATTACCCACTTTTGTAAGTTTTATTTCGAGAAAGGCTGGCCTCGTACTTGTGATTCTCCTGCCTCAGCCTCCCAAATACCCGCAATTGCAGACAGGCACCACCATGCCCAGCAGGAATGGACAAAATATGAAACGCAGCAGAGACAAAGATAATGGTATGTCTGGAACCAGCCCACTCCAGCTCAAGAAAGTCGGCTGCTGAATTTTCAAGATTTTAATGAGCCAAGTGTTAGGCAGACCGATTTTTGAGAATTAAATTGCATATACTTAGGTTTCAGCAGGTGGTGTTACAAACAAGCAAATATACAAACCAGGTCGCTTTGTGATCGTCTGAAATTGTGGCGGACAACGCTGTGTGTCTGACGCGTGTGGGGACCGTTTCCAGCTGGGCTCGGTGACGTCACGTGGGTGGCTCCCACACCCGCAGCGGAAGTGTTTACACTATAGGAATTGGCACGGCTACAGATGAGAGCTTTTCCTTTCCATGCCAGGAGAGTCTGTTAAATATTTGCCAGCAGCACCATTAGGAAAACAGAGTGAAAAAAATCACAGATCCTGATTGGATCCAGCAAGGACACTGCTTGTCAGCTGTCGGTCGATTGAATTCCTGCGCCCAGCCACGGAAAGTGGGGAGACAAGCGTGGGAGCCCCGTGACGTGAAGCCGGCTGGGTTTCGTGTTTAAGCGAGAACCTTGCGGTGTATGTGAATCTAATGTCCTGTATTAATATCCAGCCATGAGCACCATATGCAAACCTATTTCCTTTGCAAGAAGACCTAGTTATCTATGAAATATAGATAGTATAATGCGGAGACAAATATTCTTTTTAATAAAGTTTCTTAGCTTTTAAAGAAGTTATTGCCAAGAATGAATATAGAATTTTTGGGGGCTGGGGAGTGTCAGGAGTTGAACCCAGGGGCGCTTATCCACTAGCCATGTCCCCAGCCCTTTAATTTTTATTTTGAGACAAGGTCTTGCTAAGTTGCTGAGGCTGGCCTTGAACCCATGATCCTCCTGCCTCAGCCTCCAGAGTTGTTGGGATTATAGATGTGAGCTGCCATGCCCGGTCATGAATACTGAATATTACTAAGTATTTTCTTTTGAAATTTGACCTATCCCTGTGATCTTTTTGTTGTTGTTGTTGTTCTGGGGCTTGAAACCAGCACTATGACTAAGCTTCATCCCTAGCCCTTTTTATTTTTTATTTTGATACAGGGTCTCAGGAAATTGCTGAGCCTGGCCTCAAACTTGTAATCCTCCATTAGCCTCCCAAGTCCACAAGGATTATAGGTGTGCACCACTGAACCTGGCTTAACGTGTTCGCTAATTTCCTTTGCCTTTCTGAGATGAACTCAGATGATCGTAGTACTTTATTCTTCTGGATAAAGTACTGCTGGATTCTCTTTTCAGTGCTGAGGATGGAACCCAGGGCTTCATGCCTGCTCGGCCAGTGATCTGCCACTGAGCTGCATCCTGCCCCGTTGAATTCTTAGCATTTTACTTATCATTTTAAAAATCAATATTAATGAGTAGGAATGATACTTTTTTGGTCAGGTTTTCATATCATTATTATGCCTGTGAAAATTAACTTCATCATTGCGATCTTTTTCTCGGAAACACTTTATATAACCTTTCCTTAAAAGGTTTGGGGTAAAAAAAAAAATCCAGCTATAAAATTATCTAGGGGCAGAGCTCTGGGAGGAAATAATAATTATTTGATAAGTTTTCATTTATCTCCATTGTTATTTTTCTGCTTCTCCAATTTTTACTATTTATTGCATGTCACATTAACCTGAGTAAATCTACTAAGATTCTGCCAAAAAACTTAGCTATAAGATGGTTGCATGAATGGGTACGAACTGTGTGCATTTTATTGGAAGGGAGATGACCCCCTTTTATCGTTGCAGCCTGGTCTCTGGCTCCGGGGCTGGGTGAGGGAATTCGGCATCTGAGGGGTGCGGTCCGTCCGTCCAGCTGCGCAGTCACAGCCGAGCGGATCTCGCACCTCCCCGGCTGCATCTGACGTCTGCAGAGCTCCCACGCCCAGGGTACGGTGCGATCCCGAGCGGATTCAGAGAGTTCTGACCTCCGTGGCGGGGAGGCTGGTGGGGAAACTGGAGAATCCGCGGGCTCTGCAGGGTCCAGGTCTTGAAGCCGTAAGCTCGGAGCGGGTAGCAGTTTCCACCGAACCTTGACGTTCCTCCTGCTTCTTCATAAATCTGTGTGCATTTGCAGGGGAAATTTCCTCTTAGCGTTAAGGAACTTAGCTTCTGTGACAGTCTTAACCTGGAATCGGCGTTCTTTCCATTTTGTTAGAGATTTTATTCCAATATGTCCTTATTTTATTTTTGCACACTTGGGTCCTTTCGTAGTTGCCTTAGGCGTCAAGAAGCGTGGAAGTGGAATCAGTGTCTTCCAGACAAAGCTTGAAGGAGCACGTTGCGCGTGGGCGCTGCTCTGGGCGCCCCGCAGGCTGCATGTTTGTGTGGACTGCTGTGAAGCCAGGTTTGCGGGCTCAGCCGGAGCGTGCCACATGGTCAGGCAGAGAGCGCTGGAGGCAGCTGCCCGTGGACGCCCGCGTCCCTCTGAAAGCAGGGCAGTTGCTTTCTTCCTTGATGCTCACCTTGCATCCAGACGTTTGCGATTCCCATGTAGAAGAGTAAACAGTGCTGGAGAAAAGAAAACCCAAATGGACCGGCTCTGGTTCAGGTCACGCACGCTGGAAACCGGGTGGGAGAACCGCGCATCTCCGGCCTCCTGCTCCTATGCCGCGCGTCCCGCAGCAGGACAGCCCCGCAGCTTCCAAAGGGAGAGGCGCTGATGCCACGGGGAACCAGACTTAGAGTTTCCCTGGGGTCCTGGGCGTGCGAACGATGGGTCAGGACGCAGGGACTCTTCAGAGCCCCCGATGAGGCTTTGGGCACGAAATGTGTTTTGTCTTCGTGGAGTAAGCTGCTCTAGGACCCCTGAGCGCTTCGTAAGGTACAGGGAGGTGAACCTTTATTCAGGAGATCTGCCGTCTGCGTCTCCCTCTGAAAACCTGCTCTGCTGCTGTGATGCCCCTGCCCTGCCCAGATGCGTGCAGCTCAGACCGAGGAGGCTGCGTTTCATCAACGGCACCTTAGGGCTGCAGCCGTGGCTCAGGGGTGGCAGCGCTTGCCGGGCGTGCGTGAGGACGCGGGTTCAAACCCCAGCACCACCTCCACAGCAAAATGGTTGAGCAACAAAAGCCACAAGAAAAACTGAATAAAATCGATTCTCTCTTTGTCTCGCTGTGTGTCCTCTCTCTTTAAGGAAAAAAAAGTATCCAGTTTGCAATGTGCAAAATTTTTTCAAACATCTTCCGGCTTTTGTGTATTTTTTTTCTTTGTGGTGCTGGGGATGAAACCCAGGTCCTTGCAAGCGCTGTAGCCCTGGGCCTGCGAGCCGCGTCCCCCAGCCCCCTTTGAGGTTACCAAACCCTTCAAGACCCAGTTTTCCCTGACGTCTCGCATAGCGTAGGTGTCCTGATGAACCTGGCGTAGAGGCCGGGTGGGATGAAAACGTTGAGCCTCGTGTTTTTGACTAGGATTGTAAGAAAACTGAATGCACAATGTGTCTCTTTCATGAAATAGTTTTAAGAGGGTCCTCCAGCCCCGCAGGATTCATGAGGAATCCCTGGGTGGTTTGTTGATTGCTTCTAGAGCGTACGAAGCTCAGCGAGAGCAGGCGTTCGAACGAAATCCAGCAGAGAAAATCGGCTGTGTGTGTGTGTGTGTGTGTTTGTGCGAACGCACGCACGTTTCGGCAGCCTAGGTATCTAAGGGCTTTAAAAATGTGTGCATATTGAAAAATCTTCCTTCTTTTTCAATTGTTCAGGTTTGAAAGAAACCAACCCCGAACCACAGGCAGACGAGGGGGCCGTGTTCTCAAATCGAATTGTCCTTGAACGGTAGGTGAAACTGGGAATTGATCAGCTTCGATTTGCGTCTTAAAGTACCCTTGGTAAGGGACGTGCCAGCTCGTGGTGGCATTTTACCGTCCGATGTCTTAACTTTTGATTGTCCCTACTTCGCTGCTGTATAATACTCCAGTTATTTGGGGTTCGCTGGGACAGATTTGTCTAAGACAAAGCAAAGGCAGGAAAGTGACCTGGAAGTTGAGAAATAACAGCGATCCTTAAAAATAATCTGCTAAGGGCTGCAACAGTGGCTCGGGGGTCACGGCGCTTGCCCGGCATGCACAGGTACCCGGGTTCAAACCGCAGCACCGTGCACACAAGTAAGTGTCGGAGCAACAAAAGCCACACAAAAAAACTAAATGAAAATTGATTTTCTCTCTCTCTTTCTCTCTCACTGTCCCTCTCTCTTTTTTTAAAAAAATAATAATTCGCTAATAACTGTTTACCTTCCTCTTATTTTTCCCCCCAAGTAATAATGACAAGTGCATCATTTCAGGTTCTTATGATATTTACAGTTAAATTAAGATGCCTTCCTGGTTCCCTGTGGACCTACTCCCGTCACCTCCATGGTGGAGAGGATGTACCTGCTGTGCCCCTTCCCCTGTCCCACACGCGCCCATCCCATCTCTCCAAGGCCCGGAATGGGCAGCCGCAGAGCTGGGGCTGTGGCTCGGGGACGGAGCACTGTCCTGGCCTGCTGGGGGCCCTGGTTCCACCCCCAGCACTGCAAGAAAAAAGAAAAAGAAGGAAAAAACCCAGCTCTGAACAGCTCCACCAAGCTGTGCCTCCTTGGGGACCACCTCTTCCCGCGTTTTCAGCTGGTGCCAGGAGGTGTCCCCAAGACTTGGAAAGAGCTCTGATCCGTCATCTGCATCACCCAGGGGCGCATGTGACTGAGGTCTTTGAGCCGCTCCTCTGTGGGATGGGGAGGTGAGCGAAGGTCACTTTGCTCTAGGATTCCGGGCCACGGGTGGTGGGAGGGCGCTTGGGTGGGCAGAGGAACTCGAGGACGCGTCAGGTTTGCTTAGAAGCTGAGTTAACCCTGAGAAAGCCTGGGGCAGCCGCAGTGCGCAGGGGGCGGCGCGGACCTGGGCATCCGAGCAGAGTGGTCCGGACTCTAAGGTTCGGGCTTGAGCTGGAAATGCGAAGTACCTGGAATTTGACCCTGATTTTTTTTGGTGGCCGCTCAGCCAGTCGCGTGGACTGCGCGTGAGCTCACAGGTTCTGGGGAAACGAGCAACGGCTGTTAAATCCACAGGGACCAACAGTGGGGTGGTGGCCCCGGCGGCTGCGGGAGGGGAGCAGGGATGCAGGGGGCGCTGCTCGTTGGGTACCGAGCTGCAGTTTTGCAAAATGAAAATGCTCTGGAGGTGGCTGCAGTGTCACTTTGTGAATGCACCTAATGACCTTGAGCTCTGAACCGTTTAAAACGGCTTTAAATAAGTCAATGGCTGGGCGGACACGGTCCATTTTATGTGTATTATGCAGTAAAAAATTTAACAAAATAGCCGAAGTCTTCTGTGTTACGTTCCATCTTGCCTGGGTGTCCGGCTTGAGGACAGTCATTGCGTGAGGACCCTGGGGACATTTATCCCTAGGAAAGTTTTTCAATCTGGCGATGACTCTTCGGACACCCCGTTTCCGTGGCCCCCTCTATCCTAAGTTGTAAAGTTAAAAAAAAAACCCGGTACACAGAAAACAGCAGAGCTGGGGCGGCCGGAAGAGCTCCTTGCAGGGTTAATTTATAACCAAGACAAACGCATCCATAAAAAGAGGAAAGCCCTGCAGGGACACGCTGACCTGCGGCGGAGAGGGGAAGCGGGTTAGACGGAAGATATCTGCAGCTGTCTGGTGCCAGTGACTTTGCGACCGAGGAATCCAGTCATAGGTGTGCCGGGTGGGGCGACGCGCAAATCTGCGAATTCCTCACAGCACCCAGCGATCCTTATCGTCCTCCATGCCCCGAATGTGCCACCTGCGCCCCGAATGCGCCACCTGTGCCCCGAACGTGCCACCCGCGCCCCGAATGTGCCACCCGTGCCCCGCAGCCCTTCCTGCCACGCCGCCGAGACGGGGCTCAGGGCTCCAGCCTAGGATCACGCACGCTAGAGCCACCCTAAATCGGGCGGGTGGCACAGAAGGAAAAAGCTTCTGGACGAGGGCGAATTACTTCTGATTTTGGCTGTTAACTCCGTTTTCATTCTACGTTAATTTCCTTTCCTTGGTGGCTCTGGGGACTGAACTAGGACCTTTCTCGAACATGCTAAGTACATTCTCTACCACTGAGCTACAAACCAGTCTTCTTTAACTTTTAAAGCAGTTTTATTACAATAAAACTGTGGATATATGCAATTTTCCCCCCTTTCTTTCTCTCAATTTTTTTTTTTTGTACCATGAATTGAACCCCAGGGTGCTTAACCACTGAGCCACGTCCCTAGCTCCTTTTTATTTTTAATTTTCAGACAGGGTCTTGCTAAGTTGCTTAGGACCTCACTAAGTTGTGGAGGCTGGATTTGAACCTGAGATCCTCCTGCCTCAGCCTCCCAAGCTTCGGGGATCACAGGCGTGCACCACCGCACCTGGCTGAAAATTTATTTCTAAGAAAGATCACACTTAGCCACGCAAAAATTATTCTTGCTTCCATGGTTTCTCAGTTCTTGCTGACGTGTCCGTTTTGTTTTTCCTACTGACGATTACAGCATGTTGTAGCGTTTCCACGTGGCCTCTTTCCCTGTTAGATCGTTCACTTTTTCTTCGGTTTATTCCTGGCTTTCAAACACGTCATAATGGCGTAGTAACGTCACCCAATTTCCTAAGCTAGGCTTTAAGTGGTTTCTAAGTTAGTTTTTAATAATTATGCAATTATTGCTTATTCATAGACTTTTACATACCAGGAATACCTTCAGGCATCTTATTTCATTTCATTTTAAAAGTAATTTTCTTCTGAAAACTTGCTAGGAGAGGAATTTGTGTGTCAAAGTGGTTGAGCAATTACATTACTCTTGCATTGTTAGGTTTTATGACATTGCAAATTGGCCTCGGAGATAATAGTACTGTGTGAACAAACCATGTAAAATAGCAGTATGTTAATTTTCTTTAGTTGTAGATGAACAGAATACCTTCGGTTTAATTATTTATATGCAGTACTAAGGACCAAACCCAGTGTCCCATGTGCCAGGCAAGCACTGTGCCACTGAGCTATAAGCCCAGCCCCAGTGTGTTAGAACGACTTTTGTTCATTTACATAAACTACTATTTACTGATTTTATGCGTGTGGTCGTGGACGGAAGGCACAACGCATCAAGCTTCTCCAGTTGTATAGAGATCAGAAAACACGGTGGCTTTTTGTTGTTATTTTTTTTTAAAGAATTGTAGGGGCTGGAGCAGTGGCTCGGCGGTTACGGCGCTTGCCTGGCATGCGCAAGACACGGGTTCAAACCCCGGCACCACCACACAACTAAGTGTCAGAGCAACAAAAGCCGCGTGAAAAACTCAACAAAAATTGATTCTCTGTCTCTCTCTCTCTCTGTCCTTCTCTTTTTAAAAAAATAAAAAATTATAGCAAGAAAATTAGGAATTATTTCTGAGGCTTTGATCAGTTAAATAAAATGTAAAGACTTCGTGCTGTGGGTTCCTTGTGACTTCAAGGCCTGGCTTCAGTAGCTGAGGAAGGACGACCGCTTTTGAAAATGCGGAGTGGTGGTGTCGTGCGGATGCGAGCCGACTATTGAGAAGATTTATTTAAAGTAAACGATTCCGGGGGACAGGAGGTGGCTCAGTGGTCGGGTGTTTATCTTGTATGCACTAAAAAAAAAATCCAACTATCTTGAATCTGTGGTTGGAATATTTGAGGGAATAATTGTAGAATAAGTACAAGACAAATTTTTTTAGAAAACTGTTAAAATTATTAAGATGAATGTGGGTGAAATTCTTTCCTTATTTCCAGCTGTTTGGGGGTTGGTGCCTTCATTATCTCTCCTTGCCTATTTTTTTAAAGAGAGAGGGACAGTGAGAGAATCAGTTTTATTTAGTTTTTCACGTGGCTTTTGTTGCTCCAACACTTTGTTGTGTGTGTGGTGCTGGGGTTCAAACCCGCGTCCTTACGCATGCCAGGCAAGCGCCGCAACCACTCAGCCACCTCCGCTGCCCTCTCCTTGCCCAGTTTGGTTTGCTTTAAACAAACAAAAAAACAAAGCTAGGTGTGGTGGCCCATAGCAGTAATCCCAGGCACTTGGGAGGCTGAGGCAGGAGGATTGGAAGTGGGAGGCCAGCCTCAGCAATTAACAAGACTCTAAGCAACTCAGTGAGGCCCTGAGAAGGGCTGGGGATGTGGCTCAGTGGTAAAGACCTGCAGGATTCAATCCTCAATACTAAACAACAAAAGCCAATATATGAGCTCTGTAATCCAGCTTAGACATACCTGGTTCTTAAGTTACTTCTTCTGTTATAAATAATTTTTATGAATTGTATCCAAAAATTGGAAGCTGCTGTTATGGGACAAAGGTAAATGAACTGTGATCTCATTCATTTTATTCTAGGGTTGTTTTTCTTTTTTTCCTTTTAAGCTCACGAGTTCCCTTTTCCCCAGATCCTGTCCGTAATCTGAAATAATTTAAATTATTGGATATTTTTAACCTTTTATTCTCCCAGCAGGCAGGACGTAGGGAGTGAAGTGACGTAAACGGTCTTTAATAATGTTTAAAAGTCATCAGACTTGGTCGCCGGGACCAGAAACAATTAGGCCTGAGTTTTGGGGAAATGCCAGAGCGGGCTTCTGTGTTCCTCCGATGCGGAGCCCCGTGGCTTCTTCCTCTGCAGCCGAGGGCCGGTCGCGTGGCCTCCTGTCGAGGCTTCACCTGCGTGGGCCTCGGGCCTCGCAGAAATGCAGATTTCCCCGTGGCTCGCTGGAATTCGTCACTGCTGTTTTTCTTATCTGTGAAGGAAGTGCAGCAGGTCCCGCTGGGGATATGCCATGTTCACTGGATCCTAAAATAAGAAATGCAAGGGAGAGGTCACATCCTAATAAAGGCCCAATTCCCATGGAGCTGTGAAGTCATTTCGGAGGAGGAGACGATGAACAATGAGTCACCAAGCTCCTTCCAGGCCCTGCAGGCTCCAGCCCTGGGTGCTCAGAAGGGACCGCGGGGTCCCAGCGCGGTCCCAGGACTGGACTTTTGAATCCCTTGGAACAGTCGGGGGTCTCGCATGCCCAGCAAACCAAGAAACTCGAGCTGGAACAGCGGGTGACATTATTATAATAATTGCATACAATGAGAATTATTTTTCTGGTCTCTATAGGGAAGTTTAATAATCAACTTTTTTTCCCTAACCCTGACCTTTAGTTAGACTTTGGAGGAACCGTAACCACGCGATTCCAGAGAACGAGTGTGTTTGGGGTGTCGGCCACCGGGCTCAGGTCTCTCTCACTGTCCCTCTCTCTTTAAAAAAAAAAAAAAAAAAGAAAGTAAGAAATATATAAAATCTCTAAGAGAGCGAGCGAGAGAGGGGATTTGAACTTGGTCTCGGATGCACTGGGGAAGTCGGTGATTGGAGAACAGGGCAGGGGGATGCGCGGGGGTATGTGGCTGACCCTCGGCCCGGAGGTCAGAACGCGGTGTGTTGATTTGGGTTCCATCAGCACTGACTGAAGAAGGTATTGAAAGCTGAGGTCTGAAGAAACAACACGAAGGCCAGAGACGTGGTGCAGGCCTATAATCCCAGTGCCTCGGGAGGCTGAGGCAAGAGGATCGCAAGTTGGAGGCCAGCCTCAGCAACTAAGTAAGGCTTTAAGCAACTGAGCAAGACCCTGTCTCAAAATGAAAAATAAAAGGGGCTGAGGATGCAGGGATGAAAGTCACTGATGCAGTGGCCTTGGGTTCAATGCCCAGCAGAAAAAAAAAAAAAGAGAGAGAAAGAAAGACAAGTTTAAAAGAAGAAATGAGAGAGGAAAGAGTGGTACTTCCAATGCCCAAATGGGAAAGTTTTAAGAATGCTCCTCTGTGTACCTGGAACCGTATAACAGGTTTACGCAGTGAGTGTGCTTAGTCCTCCCGGCGACCATGCTGCGTTAGAGCGCGGTGAAGTTAAGTGTGGTGAACGGTGCACTGGAGGCCTCCTCTGGGTGCGAGGCGACGTCTGGACTTTCCCTGAGACCTGTCCGGCTCCCAAGCCCACGCATGCGTTCCCTGAAATGCTGGACGGTGACCATAAAAATGAAAAAGGAGCAAAACCATGAACACTTCCAAGCCAGTGGACGTGGCTCACGCAACACTGACGATTCAGGACTCAAGATGACGTGGAATCGTCGTTAAAGACTCCGTATGAATGAAGGCACGGGAATGGGCGTTTCAGGGCGTTTGGAGGTGGCAGAGGAAGTGGCTTCAGGTAATTGACAGTTGTAGCAGCAACTGAAGCCGTGGAGCCAAATGAAGCAGGGAAGAATGTAATCCAGGGGAGGAGGAGGTGGTGTAGGGATGAGGTTGCAAAAGAGCCATGAGAAAGAGAAGGCTCAGCTGGACGTGATGGTGCACACTTGCAACCCCGGTGACTCGGGAGGCTGAGGCAGGAGGATCCCAAGTTGGAGGCCAGCCTCAGCAACTAAGCAAGGCCCTAAGCAACTTAGCGAGACCCTGTCTCAAAATGTACAATAAATAGGGCTGGGCAGGTGGCTCAGTGGTTAATTGCCCCTGGGTTCAATCCCTGGAACAAAACAAAAATGGAAAACCTGTTCAACCAAGTTTGGAAGAAAAGATAACAAGGTTATGTGGCTGACCGCTGTGCCAGTGGCGTAGGAGAGAGGACAAAGGGGAAAGGTGTCAGATAGGCACAGATTTAGAAGAGCAGTAGTAGTAATTAGCTGGCCCCTCGTATCTGCAGGTACCCTGTATCCGTGGAACCAACCAATCAGAGATTTAAAATATTTGAAAAATTAAAAAAAATTTTTGAAAAATAGAAAGCATCTCATCTGTACGTTTATAGCTTTTTGTTATTGTTCCCTAAAAACTACAGCGTGACAAGCATGTATGTGGCGCTGTCCTTGTGTTGGGTGTTATAAATAACCGAGATGTTTGGTAGCACGTGGGACGATGTGTGCGGGTTCATAGATGAAGTGATCCTGCTTTTTATGAAAGGGACTTCAGCATCTGCACATTAGTGTCCTGGGGATCCACTGAACTGCATCTCCAGCCCTTCTTGTTTTTTATTTTGAGGCACGGTCTCTCTAAATTACCCCGGCTGGCCTCTAACCTGCCATCCTCCTCCCTCAGCCTCCCGAGTTGCTGGGATTCCAGGCGTGCGCCACAGCGCCCAGGCTGAGTTTTCTCGTTCGTCAGAGGAGATTCCACAAATCCGTCTTCCAGTCGCATCCTAACTTTCTAAGCATTGCAGAGTGCGACAGTTTTGATCCACTCACGGATACAGCGTGTGCAGCTTTCTATCACAAAGGCACTGGGAGTGGTGACGTTGGAACTGATCCTTCAGAGCTGCAGAGGAAATTTGTAGAAATTACGCAGTCATCATTTCCAGATATGTGTACGTCTTTCCTTCCTTATTAAAAGTGACTTGGGGACTGAGGGGTGGTTTAGCAGTTACGGTGCTTGCCTGGCATGCGGGAGGACGCGGGTTCGAACCCCAGCGCCACCTGCACAACAAAGGATCTGTTATCTTGGGAAATGTTGATAGAGAACGCAGTTAAGGGGTAGGGTGAAGGCTGCCGAGCAAATGTCCCTCCTCAGAGCTGCAGCCCAGCCCTGATCCCTCTTCCCAGTGCCCTGGTGACGTCCGAGGTTTTGCTGATCATGTTTAGGAAGTCACTTTTCATCTTCTGTCTGCTTCTCTATCACTTTAATTTTTTTTTGGTACCAGGCATTGAACCCAGGGATGCTGAACCCCTGAGCCACGGCCCCAGCCCTTTTTATTTCATGTTTTGGATCAGGGTCTTGCTGAATTGCTGAGGCTGCCTTTGAACTCCCGATCCTCCTGCCTCAGCCTCCTGAGCCACTGTGATTCCAGGCGTGCGCTGCCACACTTGGCTCAAAATCCTGAGTTTTGAGTCAAAATAGTAGCTCAGCTCGCAGTTAGTGTTCATCCTCCGAAAATCCGCACAGAGGGTGACTGGGTTTTTTTTTTGTTTGTTTGTTTTTGGTTTTTGCCTCTTTTAAATGTTACTTTAATTTTACATGCTTTTATTTTTGTAAAAACCATGAAATATTGGGCATGCTGGCGCACACCTGGAATCCCAGCAGCTCGGGAGGCTGAGGCAGGAGGATTGTGAGTTCGAGGCCAGCTTCAGCTTAGGGAGGCCCTAAGCAACTTAGCCTGACCCTGTCTCAAAATCAAAACTGAAAATGGGCTGGGGATGTGGCTCATTGGTTAAGTGCCCCTGGGCTCAATCCCAGGGACCAAAATAATACACACACAAAAAAAAAAAGCCAAGGGGTAGGGTGAGAAGAATCACGGGCAGCAGAGAGTGGCTGGGTGCTGGGCCCAGCCTTCCCCTTCCTCTCTGCGCTGAGCCTGGCGCTGCCTTCTCTGTGCCCACAGGCAGCAGCTCCCCACTTCCTGCGACAGCCCTGCTCGGAGAGTTTGCACTGCCGCTGTGAATGAGCAGGCGGGGTGGGATCTTGGCAGATGAGGCCTCAGTCGGGAAAGCCGCGCTGTGTTTACGTTTAGATAATTTTCACGCATGGCCTCTGGACTCCAGGAGTCCAGGGAAAGAAGTCCAAAGAACAGAACATTTATTGTGACTCACAACCTTCACCTTCTTCTGCTCAGGGCCCTGATTCCAGGTAGACTGAGCAGATTGTTGGAGGGTGAGGAGCCCAAAGGGAAGGAGAACAAAGATGACCACAGATCAGGTTGAATGCGGCTGGCATGATTTTTTTTTTTTTACACTGTTGCAAAAGCCTGCAGACCCAGCTCTGAAGAGGTGGGGACTCCACTGTCCCATAGTTAGATCAGGAAAGTCTTTCAAAACGTACATTCAGCCAGGCTTGGGGTGCACACCAGTAATCCCAGCAGTTCGGGAGGCTGAGGCAAGAGGATCTCAGGTTGGAGGCTAGCCTCAACAATTCAGTGAGGTCCCATCTCAAAATAAAATAATAGAAAGGACTGGGGATGTAGCTCAGTGGTAAATTGCCCCTGAGTTCAGTACCCAGTACGAAGCCACACACACACACGTATAGAATGAGGTTCTGCTCTTGGGACCAACTCCGTAAAACAATTGTGTTGCCAGGTTTTTTTTCTTTTCCTCCTTGATTCTGATAATCATTTAATCACTTATTATCACTTCCACTAGAGGGGAATAAAAAGGATAAGGCACAGTGTTTTTGTATTTATAGCTCTAGTGGTTTGTGGTTTCTTTTTTTTTTTTAAGAAGGGAGCGAGAGAATGAGAATCAACTTTATTTAGTTTTTCTCGTGGCTTTCATTGCTCCAACACTTGCTTGTGATGTGGTGCTGGGGTTTGAACCCGGGTTCCTGCGCTTGCCGGGCAGATGCGGTGCCGCTGAGCCACCGCTCCAGCCCCTCTGGTGGATTTATTAATTATCCTTGAGACCTTTAGTGTTTCTCACTAGGAATGATTAATAACTAACTGCATCCTCGGAGAGAGAGAGCACCTGCTCCGTAGGGAGAAGCCAGCCATGGTCCTCCGATTCCAGAAACCGCAGGCGGGGAGGGGATTGCTCAGACGCCCGCTCCTGCCGTGCTCTCGTGTGCAGCTGGGCGGGGACCCAGGGCCTGGGGCACCCGGTGCTCCCCGCCGAGCTGCGCCCCAGCCCCACTGCTGCTGGCTGCCGAGAGCCTCGGTCGTGGAACAAGTTTCCCTGCGAACGCAGCGTGGTGTGTTTCATCTCTGTTTGATCATTAACAGGTCAGCAGTTGTTTGACCAGTAAATACGCCGTACGTTTCTTCTTGCTCTTTAATTGTAGAAAAATATACATAATGTAGAATTTACCGTTTTCATCGTTCTAAGTTCAGTGGCATTGGTTATATGCACAGTATCCCATCAGCCACCACCCCTGTCACTTGCTAAAATGTTTTCGTCACCCCCTACTGATGCTCTGTGCCCGCTGAACAGTAATTCCCAATTGCCCATCCCTAGCTTGCCGTTACCTCTATTCTAATTTCTATCTCTTTGAAGATGCCTAATGCAGTTATTCTGTGGGAGTGGGATTGTACAGTATTTGTTGTTTTGCATGTTCCTATTTCGCTTAGCACAATATCATCGTGGTTCACCCGTGTTGTGGAATGTGTCAGATGCCATTCCTTTTTCATGGCTAAATAATATTCCATGTGTGTACCCATATACATATATAACACATAAACATATTTTGTCTATCTGTAGATCAAAAGTTAGGTTGTTTAATGTCTTGCTATCGCAAATAACACTACCATGGATGTTGCTATTCAAGTGTCTGAGTTACCACTTTCAATTCTTTTAAGTGTGTTGGTCCTTTTTCTCTTGGTGTAACAAAATTATCTGAGGTTGGATGATTGGAAAGGAAATGAGGTTCGAGAAGCTCAAGGGCATGGCGCTGGCATTGGCTGGACTCTGGTAGGAGCTCATCGCAACTGGCTTCACAGTGGCAGGAATGTAGGAGGACAGGATCGCAGGGTGAAAGGGGAAGCCAGAGAGAGCAGGGAGGGGCCGCCTGCCTTCTTCATGACGTCCCTCTGCGAAGAAGAGGAGGACATGAGCACTCGCCTCCCCTGCTGCCCCCAACAAACAGCTTCCCAGAGGCCCCCAGCCCTCCTGCATCACCACCCCGGGGACCAGGCTGCCAACGCAAGGCAGGAACCACACTGAAACCATGGTCCAGCGGCTGTAGCGGGGGCTCAGCAGTAGAGCGCTTGCCTGGCAGGCGTGAGGACCCGGGTTCGAACCCCGGCACCACACACACAACACAGTGGATGAAAAACAAAAAGAAACAGATGAAAATAAATAAAAGTAACCCTCTCATCTCTGAAAAAACAAACAACAAAAACCCACTGCTGAAAGCCGACCCTCTCCTTACACAGAGCCCAGAGAGGTTCAGGGCCTGGCCCAGCGGAGCTCAGCAGCCAGGTCCAGCTCCGGTCTCCTAAGCTTCATTCGCCTCCTGGTACTGGAGGTGACTCCCGGGTGGCCCTGTCTTTGGGTTTGCAGAGCCGCGGGGGAGCTGTCCCTGTGAGTTTTCCACCGTGATGGCGGAAGGTCTCACCTGCTCCGGGGGACAGGGCAGGATCTTCCTGTGCTGCCAGGCAGAGAGCAGCTCCCCTCGGAGCCCGCGGGAAGCCCTGGGCCGGGAGCTGCTTCCTTAGCGGCTGAACCGGAGGAAAAGGACCACGGTGGCTTCGGAGACCAGCAAGATTGTTCCAAGGCAGCTCCAGACCCTTGGAAGGAGCAGGCGGTGTCCGCTGGCCTGCGGGTGCGGAGCCGGGGAACCGGGTCTCGGCTGGAAGCTGGGAGAGGAGGGACCTTGGGTGGCAGTGGGTTCTGTGCAGATGGGGGCAGGTGGTCGGGTGTGGGTGCGGCTCTCGGGACTCTGCGGGTGATCAGCTGGGGAGGTGGTGGACCCGTTGATTAGGACGGGGTTCCGGGAAGGCGTCCGAGCGGGGACCGCAGACCCTGGTCTGAGGGTGCTGATCCAGCGCTGCGCCCTCGGCCCGCGGCGCGCCTGCTCCTGCAGAGGAGGCGGAGGCTTCGTGTCTTCCAAGGCTCCGGCCCGGTGTGTGTGAGGTGGTGCTGGGATTTGAGCTGAGGTGTATTTATTTCATTTCATTTCATTCATGATTCTAGAATCTGAATCCAGGGGTGCTGTTCCACTGAGCTGCACCCCGACCTTTTATTTATTTATTTTTAAAAGAGAGAAGGACAGTGACAGAGAGAGAGAAAGTCATTTTTTGTTGAGTTTTTCACGTGGCTTTCGTTGCTCTGACACTTAGTTGTGTGCGTGGTGCTGGGGTTTGAACCCGGGTCCTTGCTCAGGCCAAGCAAGTGCTCCAACCACTGAGCCACGGCTCCATCCACTGGGTGTATTTAGTTTAATCTTTTTTTTTAATTTTTTTAAGGAGAAAGAGAAAGAATCAGTTTTATTTGTTTTTCCACCCGGCGTCTCTTCCTCCCACGCTTGGTTGCGCGCATGGTGCTGGGGTTTGAACCCGGAGCCTCGTGCGTGCCAGGCGAGCGCTGTCACCGCTGCGCACCCTGCGCCCCTCGGTGTGTTTAATTTTACACCCAGTTTCTTCACATTCGCAGCTCTCCACCTGTCCTCCCGTGGGGCCGTGACCGGCTCACCACGCGGCCCTGCTCAAGCCCGCGTCTTCCAGGAGGGCACCGTCCCATCTGAAGCCACCCCAGTCCCCAGTGCCCCCGTCGCGGCGGCTGGGGTGCACTCAGTACTTATTCACCTGATCGTGGCTGTTTTTGCCAGCGAGGTTCCCAATTCTTCACCGGCAGACTCTGCTTCCCACGTGTCTTGGAAATGACGAAGTCGGGTTTTTTTGCCAACCCCTCTGATCTGGGGAACGAAATCCAGGGACTTGCGCGGGTCCCGCCCGGGCTCCATCCCCGGGCTGCACCCCAGCTCGTTGTGGTTTCTATTCTGAGTCGGGGTCTCGGGGAGCCCCAGGCTGGCTTCCGACGTGGCACCCTTCTGCCCGAGCCCCTTGAATACCCGGAGCGCAGGTGTGCGCCGCGACCCGGCTTCTGCTCTTCTTCTTCTTCTTCTTCTTCTTCTCTTCAGCTAGGTTTGCTCAACACGTTTTGCTGATGTGGGTTGAAATCTTTGCGTTCTAATTAAAGCAGCCTCAGCAACGAACGAGGCCCTAAGCAGCTTTGCCAGACCCTGTCTCAAAATAAAAATAAAAATAAAGAGGGCTGGGGATGCGGCCCAGGGCTTGAGCACCTTGGGTTCAATCCCTGGTACAAAAGATATATATAAAATAATAACAAAAATGATTTTTGCGCGCTGACTTCAACCTGGTCCAGTGACCCGGGTGAGACCGCATAAGTGAGCCTGGGTTTTCAGCTCCCGGCCCACGAGAGTACACGAGAAGGGCTTCGTAGGCTCTGGAAGACGCAGCGGCCCTCGGAGATTTATTACGTTTTATTATTTGCTTATCATTTTGGTCAGCGCCCTGCTGTCCCCCATCGTCCCCCCATGGGCTTGGTGGCCCAGCGATCCCTGCCAGCGCTGGGGACCTGTTTTCCGTCTCCCTTATTCTGTCATCGAGCCCCTTGGAGTCGAGAGCGTCCCTTGAGCTTGGTTCCTCCTGAATCTGTCCTATTTGCGACCCTGGACTGAACTGCTGTCACCGGCAAACCTCGGTCGCACGCCTGGGACCCGAGCCGCGCCCTGCACGGATGCGGACGGAGTGCGGGTTATCGCTCGTTTCCTAGAGCAGCTCGGCCGGGCGGGGAGCGTTTGCGGTGGGATTAGACGCTGAGGGTCGTCTCAGTCCCTTTGAGAACGCTGGGTGCCGTGGGATCGAGCTTCGCCCTAGGCCGCATTTAGGGGGCCCTGGCAGGCGGGGGAACAGCCCCGAAATCCAGAGGTCTCCCTCACGGAGGCTCAGGACTCAGAGTTGCAAGGGCTGAGCTGCTGAATCGAGTCCCGGGTTCTTCTATGCCTGGTGCTTGGTCGGTGTCATCAAGGAACGACCGTCAGGGAGTAGGAGCGGGAGGGAGGACAGGGTGGGGTCCAGGGAAACGACGAACACGGCTTAACCTCCCCCAAGAACTCGGAGCCCGCGGTCATTTAGTCCTGGGAGATTCTGCTGCGGGGTCTCTGTAGGACCCAGAGCCTGGGCTGCGCGCGTGGGGTGATGTTTTAGGATCCAGCGCGATTGCATGATTGTACCACAACTTAGTTCCTTGATAAAATATCAAATAAAGTTCAAATGATTGGCATCAAAAATGCATAATCTGTAACAACCACCCAGCTAAATCCTAAATTAATAATAAGAACCATGCGTTCTTGTGTATTTGAAAATTGGTGGAATGCTTTGGAAGGAGCCTCGTCTTTCCGAGGCGCTTGTGCTGTCTGGCTCTCCCAGAAGCGGGTCCCCTCCCAGAAGCCTTGAAGCGCAGACGCCGGCCGTCGTTGTTTGTGTTGGAAGACAGGGAATCGAGGTTGCCAGCCCGAGGGCGCTGCCCATTCCATCAACAGTTCTTAATGCAAGACGAGCCTGGGGCAGGAGCTGTGCAACTCCCAGCCTCCTTTGCAAAACAGCTGCCCCGTGTGAACCTTCGTTACTTAAATTAAAAAAAAAGGAAAAGAAAATTCATGTCCCCGCATCTGATCGTAGATTTCCAAAGGAAGTGTCCGTTCCTGGATGAGTGAGCTCATGGCTAGGAGCGGAAGGCGGTGTGTGGGGGGCCAGAGCTCAGCTGTGTCAGCTCTGACCTAGTTTCTGGTTGCCGGGACCGAGGACATCAGGACACCTCTGTCCTCCCCCCACATCCTCACCTTGCTTCATCGTGAGGTGACGATGACCTGGTTTGGCTGGGACAGCCCCAGTTTCTTCTTGTTGTCCCATCGTGGTTTTTAATGGTGCCCTCGTTCACTCTCCAAATGCATCCGAGTTGGGGTCATGAAGTATGTGGCCATCTTCATCTAGAAACGTTAATCGGCAGGGGTGAGGTTTGGGAATGACGAGACTCTACGAAAGAAAAAAACAGTGACAGGCAGGAAGAGACGGTGCCGGAACCAGAGAGCTCGTCAGAAGTCTCAGTAACCAAGAAGCAAGGGGTAACCGTGGGAGCCTGGAGATTTTGCTAGAAATGGAGGCTGAGGAAGGAGGATCACTAGAGTCCGCAAGTTAGAGGCCAGCCTGGACTCATCTCAAAAGAAAAAAAAAAGTTTCAGCAGTAAGATGAAGGTTGGGCTGGAAACTGATATGTGTTTACAAACCCTCCCTGAACCCATCACATGCACCCGTTTGGTGGTTGCTCTTGGGAAGTTCGAGGGAGGTGGAGGATTATAGCCCGATCAGGAGCTTGTGGTGTCTCTTATGCAATTCTACCGTCAAGCTTCCTGTCTGAGGTTTTCCATGCGTTCACCTCTTCATGTTCTCTGAGGACTAGGGACGGCTGATTATGCCTGATAGGAGCGCTTCAGAGAAAAGACGGGAGGAGGTAATGGTTCTTCAGAAAAACGGAAAGGTTTGCGTTGTTCTCGGTAACTTTGCTCTTCTTCTGAAAAAGCTTAGCTAAACTTTCCTGCCGTTTACCTCAGCAATGTCCTCAAAACTTAGTCTTACCAACTACAGAAGCAAGCTTCTTGAGAATGTGTTCTCCCTTCGAGAATCCTCCGGCTTTATAGCTATTTTTTTAAAGAGAGGGACAGAGAAAGAAAGAAAGAATCCGTTTTATTTATTTTTCCATCTGGCCTTTATTTCTCCAACATCTAGTTGTGTACGTGGTGCTGGGTTTGAACCCAGGTCAGGTCCTGGCGCTTGCCGGGCAAGCAGTTTAACCACTGAGCCGCTGTGCCAGCCCCTGTAGCTACTATTTTAATACTTAGTTGTTGTATGGCAGCTCTATTCTTTTATTAAGAAATTTAGTTATTGTACAATCAAAACTGTATATAAAGTAACAATGTGATACGCATGTATTCTTAAATCAGATTTACCCCCAGATCCCACCCTGTCCTCCTCCCTCTGCCTCCCACCCATGCATCTCTACGGTTGCCCTCGATTACGTGTCGCTCCGCCTTTGCTGGGTCTGATAGGTGAGGCTGACCTCCCTTTCACCCAGGCCTGGGTCTGGCTCCAGCCTCCACATCCAGCCTCCACAGGTGAGCGGAGACATCTGACCCTTGGTTCCCTGGGTTGTGCTGACTTTGCTCAGCATCATTTCTTCCATCGCCGTCCGTGTACCTTCAAAGGCTGCGATATCACCGTTTCTAATTGCTGAGTAGAGCTCCATGCTACAAATGTCCCAGAGCTTTCGGATCCACTCATCCAGCGAGGGCCTCTGGGTTGCTTCCATAATTTCGCTGCTGTGAACTGAGCCGGCAGCTCTATTTTATCGAAAGTAACTTTTTGTTTTAAGAGAGAAGGACGCAGAGAGAGAGGAGGAGAGAGAATCAGTTTTCATTGAGTTTCTCACGTGGCTTTCGTTGCTCTGACACTTGGCTGTGCACGTGGTGCCGGGCAAGCGCCGTAACCGCCGAGCCACCGCTCCAGCCCCTGAAAGTAACTTTTGTGAGAATAAGAGAAAAATTATACAGCAAAAAAGAATCCTCTCGGCACGCAGAGGTGAGCCGGCCTTGGGGCTCCGTTTGCTCGGCTTCGATCACACGCGTGTTTATTTCTCTTTCTTTTTTTTTAGTGGTGCTGGGAATTGAACTCGGGGCTTTGTGCAAGCGCCCTACCCCTGGGCCTTACCCCAGCCCACGTTGTGTGTATTTTAGAATTTATTTAATGAAGTGCTCAAGTTACAACCTTAAGGAAAAGGTTTTTGGCGTTCTGGTGACAATCGGAGCGCTCAGCATTTGCGTGGAGTTTTTCTCTGTTTTGTCGCTGCCCCTGTTAACCAGGCTGTCCCCAAACCTCTGGGATTGGCTGCGGCCCTGCGGTGCAACCCTTGCCTGGCCTGAGACCCTGGGGTCAGTGCCTGGCACCGCCAACCAAAAAGCTGTCACTGCGTGACTGCAGCCTCCTGGGCTCCGGTGGCCTCCAGCCTCGGCGTAGCTGGGATCAAGAGGGCGCCTTGGGCCTGGGGCAGCGGGCGTCCAGATCCGCTGCTGTAGGATTCGGTGCGGATGCTGCTTCCCGTTCTGCCCGCAGACTCCGGGGCTGCTCCGTGCCCTTCCCAAGGCTTTGTCTGCGTACAGCGGACGCAGATGACAGTCCGGGGGCTCAAGGACCAAACCCAGAATCAGATCCAAAAGAACGAACTCCGGGCAGCTGAGCCGAGCTGGAAGGTGCGGGGACCATGGTGGGGACAAGGGCGTTTTGCAGAGTGGCGACCGTCCTCCTCCTGAGCGTGGAGCAGGGGTGGGCTCTTGTGGCCCTGGAAGCTGGGGATGGCTGCTTCCCCGGACACCTCCGTGAAGATGCAGCGTGTCCAGCGTTCGCGATTCAAGCTGAAGTCCTCGGTCAGGTCCTGCACCCAGTGTCCTCCGAGGAGTCGTGGAGGCAGGGAGAGGCCCACTCTCACCTGCCTCCTAAGGACCCAGCAGTTTGTGCCCCAGCGTCTGGGGGCAGACGAGCTCCAGAGGGCCGGCTCTGCCCTCGGCCTGATGGGTCATCAGGGCCGGGAAACGGGGAGCTGTCGTTGAGCTGGCTCCCAAGAAAACCCTGTGGTCAGGTCTCAGCGTAAATCAGAGGAGGAGGCCAGAAAGAAGCCCCGTTGGCAGAAACGAGGGCCACGCGCATCCACTCATCGATTCAGCCTCAGCGTTGGTGGGCGCCTGCTGTATACCTTTACACATTTACGTACGACAGTGCGCAGACGTGCGCAGATACTCTTCGTTTAGTGTTTCATGTGCCCTTCGTTGCTCTGATCCTCTGTTCACGGATGCCAGGCAGGTGCCGTGACCACCGAGCCACCGCTCCAGGCCCGGATCAATTCGTTTGAATAGAACTTAAGTTACGGGCTGGAGCAGGGTGGCTCAGCGGTTAGGGCGCTCGCCTGGCACAGGCAGGGACGCGAGTTCCAACCCCAGCACCCACGTACGCCGCGGAGTCTCGGAGCCCCGAAGGCCACGTGAAGAACTGAATGAAGAATTCTCTCGCTCATCGTCCCTCTGTCTTAAAAAGCAAAGAACTTAAGGTACATGTTAGGAAGTGGCCCTCGGCACAGCGCGGCGCAGCTGTAAACCCACGCAGAGGTCAGGCGGCCTCGGTTTGGGCACAGGACTGAGTCATGAGCCCTTAAATTCGTTGCTAGGAAAGTTCTCAGCGGGTGCAGGGCTGTCCGCTCTCCTTTCCCTGCCTCTGCTTCCAAAACGGGAAGTTTTCTCAATGATTCCCGGTGTTTACTGTTTTTTGTGTTTTTTTTTTCTGGTACCAGGGATTGAAACCCTGGTTCTTAACCACTGAGCCACATCCCCAGCCCTTTTTATTTTTCTGTTTTGAGGCAAGGCCTCACTAAGTGGCTGAGGCTGGCCTCAAACTTGGCAATCCTCCTACCTCAGCCTCCCAAGCTGCTGGGATTACAGGCGTGCGCCACGGTGCCCAGCTACAGGACTCTTAAATAGCTCTTCAGCCAGAGCAATGAAAAGATGACCTTTCACACTTGAAGTGGAGGGACCGCTGTCACACCCGTGTTTTGAGGTCTGTTTTCTGCCACTCGGTGCCATGTACATGATTCCGTTTTCTCTGGAGCGAGGGGTTTTGCTCCATGGTAGATTCTTTGCTTAGCCTGCAGCAGGCCTTGGATTCAATCCCAGCACCACAGAAATAAAGATTAAAAAATAAGAGAAGATTGAGATATTTCTTAATAACCAGCTTTCCCCAGACCGTTCTGTTTTCAGCCCTGCTGTGAAGGATTCCTTTCTACAGAATCACCGGACTTCATCGGCCTCTGGTTGCCTTGATGAATCATTCACATATTAAACTCCACCTTTGTCCTCCTTGACTGTGGTAAACTGAACTGGTAACGTTGAGCACCAGTGAAATCGTAAATATAAACCACAGCACTCACTGGAGTCTGCTCAGAAAATCATCCCGATACTCCAAAATACATACTCCTTCCTTTTCTTTTTTCTTTTTTTTTGTACTGGAGATTGAACCCAGGGGTGCTTAACCACTGAGCCACATCCCCAACCCTTCTTACTATTTTTTTGTTTGAGACAGGGTCTCGCTAAATTACTTAAGACCTCACTGAGTTGCTGAGGCTGGCCTCTAACTTGCTATCCTCCTGCCTCAGCCTCCCAAGTCACTCAGATTACAGGTGCCTGGCTAAAATACCTATTTCTGTGTCATTGAAATAAAAAGCAAACTTAAAAGCATAGAATTGGGGTTGTAGCTCAGGAATAGATTTCATGCTTAGTAGGCATGGAGCCCTTGGGTTCAATTCCTAGCACCAAAAAAAAAAAACAAAAACAAAAAATATAGAATTAGAAACTTTTTCAAAAATTAGAATCTACATCAACTGCGAGGACATACAAAATATCCTCTGTGCGTACATGGCTGAGTCTAGACGACAGCAATAAGAAGCAACGAGCCTCCGACACTTTTACAGCTTGGATGAGCTTCAAGAACATGAGATGAAAAGAAGCCGGACGCCTGAAAGCGCGAGTTCTGCGGCTTCCTGTGTGTGCGGGGCCCAGCTCAGGCCGCGGAGAGGGACATCCGTGTCACCTGGAGCCGGGGCGGGAGCGGCGTGGAGGCCGGTGAGCGTGAGGGAGCTTCCCGGGGCTGCGGCACCTTCGTGGGCTCTGGAACTGGCGAAGGTCACGGCTGCCACCCTGCCTGACCCTGCGTTCACCGACTGCACGAAAGGGGTTCGGAGAAGAAAGAGCCGTGGGGCTGGGGCTGGAGCGGCTCGGCGGTCACGGCGCTGGCCTGGCAGGCGCGAGGACCGGGTTCGAACCCCAGCACCACGTGCGCAGCAACTAAATGACATTCTCGCTCTCACCGTCCCTCCTTCTCGGGCTGTGGGCTCCTGAGCCGTTCCTCTGTTAACCGCCCGCCCTCCCCAGCCCTTGGTAGAGGCTCAGCCGAAACAGGTTTTGATGGAACCAGAGGAAGGATGCACACCGTGACGTGGATCCAGCGTGACTTTCTCATGTCCTTGGTCACCTCCTGGACAAGGCCGTGGGCTGCTCTTTAACTTTTTTGTGCCTCGGTTTCCCCGGCTGTAAGTGAAGGGGCTCCCTGTGCCTCGGTTTCCCCGGCTGTAAGCGAAGGGGCTCCCTGTGCCTC
>PVKS010017071.1:0-42736 GCA_004027875.1 Aplodontia rufa | reverse complement strand
AAAAATCCTAGAGGACTGGGAGTGCAACCAGCCTGCGCAAAAAGCCCTAAGACTCCTGAGTTTCAGATCCCAAAGGAGGCTGGCAATGACCCAGCCCTCAGGGCATTCCCTAATCTGATATCTTCACAGAAATCTCCACCTAAAAGCCCAGGAGTCTGAGGACATTCAATCCTCTACTTGAGATCACATAATTGCAGACTGAGACCCTGCTATCAAAACTCAGGAGTACAGTGAACATCTGCTCCCAAAGTGTATAGAGACAACCTCAGTGATGATAGTTCTAAGTTTTCTTTAAGAATTTTTAATTTTTTAAATTTTTCTTTCTTTCCTGTTTTTGACATGTATTTGAGGGCCAACTGGAGAAGTTGATTGGTTCATGGACATATAAAAATATTGCCTTTTTTTTTGTTTTTGGTTGTTTGTTTTTATTTTTGATTTTCAGTTTTGTTTCATTTTGTCTTTGTTGGGTTTTTTTCAGTTGTCTTTTCCTATTTTATTGCTTTTTGCTTTTTGTATTTTGTTTTCTTCTTCTTCTCTCTTTTTCCCTCTTGTCTCTTCTGTCTATCCTTGTCCTGCCTGCTGAGGGGTGGGATTTTGTTCAGTTCATTTATTATTTGAAATATGTTGTGCCCCACATGCATAATTTTCTTGTGCTTGATTCCACTCTTTCTTATACTATCACCCAAATCTTGTTAATATCTCTTTCCCCTGCCTCTATTTTGCTACCTCTGTCTTTTCTTCCTCCAGGGTTTATTTTTTTCTCTTTTTCTTTGTTTTCCTCCAGCAAATCTTTTACCTCCTCTACTTTCTTTCTGCTCACAATCAGATAATACAAACACCTCTCTAAATTTATCTTGCATTCCCTTCTCTCTCAAGCTTCCAATTAATTTATACCATTTAACCCCTCCATCATTAATGCTCTGTAAACTTTACTGCCATGAATGCTATACACAATAACTATTTTATGTTTTGAAGCCTGACATAGGTGATAGTTAAATACTAGTATCTCTGAAAGTATTGACTAACACTACCATTCATTCCATAAGTGGAATTTAACAGTGTAATATAGTCTGTACGAAATAACCAATTTAATACTGTTTACTGTATGCATTGGTCATTCACTTTGATGATCTCCTTTTAGCTCATGAGGAGCTGGAAATCTTTTTTTTTTCCTTTTTTTATTTCAGGGCTGAGGACCAAAATAGGGGCCTTGTGTGTGCTAGGCAAGCGCTCTGCCACTGAGCTAAATCCCCAACCCCAAGGAGTTGGAAATCTTAAGGGACACTAACAGTTCACAGGTTAGGGGTTTGATTTCTGAACTCAACTATCCTGACAATATCCCAATCCAAGTAAGGGATGGGACAAAACTCCGAATTCAACAGCAAGGACCCAAAGAAGAGCAACCAGATAGAGATCTCAGGCCAAGAGTTTGCTACTATTTAAGGAGTGAGAAGAAGCCTGAGCAGAACCCACCCCACAACAGTTCATGTCCAGGACTCCAGTCCCACCACAGCAGGTGAGCCTGACACCTCCAAGGACAACACACACAGATACCATCCAGGTGTTACACACACACCTGCAGGGTCCGGATACATTGGGCCCATCCCATCTCCAAGGATCCCAGACCCCAATGCAGCACATAGGTTAGTCCATTCTGGACCACCACACACCTCTGGGACCCTAGAACCCAGTGACATACCTCTACCCCTTAACTTCAACAACACGGTGGACTGCCCAGCAACCCCACCAGGTTCCAAGTCAAAGTCGTGGAACTTTAACCCAAAATCTGTAAAAGAAACAAGGCTCCAGGCAGAAATAGCTTTCTGTGGTCATTAGAGAGTTGATATCTGACCCAACCCTTGATGTATAAGGAAGAAAAACCCAGAGACTTGTCTTGCTTCCACACTTGGATCCTCAATTCAAAAAATCCAGAAGAAGCTCTTCAAAAATGAAAAATCAAACTAGAAGAGGTTTACCTCAAATCCACAACTCCCCTAGCAAGGAGTCAATGGCCAGGACCAAAGGAAAAATTCAGTACAAATTATCAATGACCTGACACTGAAAAGGAACAATCATCTAAAAGAAAAATTATTGAAGGAAATAAATGAGAAAATTCAAGAGTTGAGAACTCTATCATCAAAGAAATAGACATACTCAAAAATAAAGTAACATCTAAAATCTACAGTTAATGTCCCTACTGACCATGGAAAAATTTAATAATAGACTCACTTCTATAGAAAACAAAACCTCTGCTTTGAAGAAAGAACTTCTGACAATGAGTACAGGATGAGCAAGCTTGAGTACACCAATGACAAAAAAGAAAAATTACTAAAAGAACATTATCAGAATTTTTAAAAAGTCTGGGATGAAATGAGAAGAAATAATCTAAGAGTAATTTGGATAAACGAAGAATTTGAAACACAAAGGAATGGTATGAGGAACATACTCAAGGGAATTGTTAAGGAAAACTTTTCTCTTATAAAATTAGAATCAGATATACTCATCCAGGAAGATTATAGGACACCCAATAGGCCTAATGAAATGAAAAAGTCCACCAAGACAAATCATATTCAAAATGTACAACATTGATATCAAGGAAAGAATATTAAAAGCATCAAGGGAGAAACACCAAATCACATTCAGAGACAAACCGATAAGAATTAGCTCTGACTTTTCAGTCCAGAGTCTGGAGGCAAGAAGGTCATGGAAAGAAATCTTTCAACAACTGAATGACCACAACATGCAGCCAAGAATACTATACAGGGCAAAATTCAGCTTCAAATTTGATAGGGAAATAAGAACTTTTCATGATAAAGTTAAACTGGCAGCATTCGTGAACAGAAAACCAGCCTTACAAAGAGTTATGAAAGATATGTTCCAGATAGTAGAATAAGAAGTGAATATCCAAAACCCCAAAACAGAGGAAATTCAGTAAAGTTACATACATCCTATCAATACCCAACCAAGACAGCATAGAACTTATTAACAATACACAATGATTATGAACCACATACACACTTATATTATAACACTGATCGTGAATGGTCTAAATGCAACACTCAAAAGACACAGACTAGCAGAGTGGATTAAAAAACAAAATCCAACAATATGCTGCTTATAAGAAACCCACTTAACAGTCAATGACATCCACAGACTAAGGGTGAAATGATGGGAAAAAAATCTACCATGCATACAGCCCAAGAAAGCAAGCTGGTGTTGCAATACTTATATCAGACAAAGTACATTTCAAACATAAAATCATGAGATTAGATAAAGAAAGCCACTACTCAGTAAAAAGGCTACCTTATAGTAGGAAGATATAACCATAATAAATATATACTCTCCAAATTACAGTGCTCCCAACTATGTGAATAAATTACTTCAAGTCATAAAAATCACTTGTGGACCTCAACACAATAATACTGGGAGACTTCAATACTCCTCTGTCACCAATAGACAGATTATCAAAACAAAAAAAAATCAATAAAGAAATCTCCAGCCTAAAAAACTCCATAAATCAAATGGATTTATCAGACATATAGAATATTCCACACCAAATCAGTGGAATACACCTTCTTCTGAGCAGCACATGGATACTTCTCCAAAATAGACCATATTCATGTACACAAAGGAAATCTCAGCAAATATATAAAGGTAGATATTATTCCATGTATCCTATCAGACCACAGCACCGTGTCCCCACTGATCAACAGCAAAAATCATAACAGAAAACACACATATTTCATGGAATTTGAATAATACCCTATTAAATGAAGAATGGATCCAAGAAGACATGAAAGCAGAAATCAAAATATATATGGAAGAGAATGAAAATAAAGATACAACATACCAAAACCTCTGGGACAACATGAAAGAATTCCTAAGGGGAAAATTATAGCACTGAGTGCCCACAGTAAAAATGAAAAGATATCCCAAATAAATAAGCTTATGCTGCATCTCAAAGCCCTACAAAATGAAGAACAATCTACCCCAAAGTCAGATGGAGACATGAAATAATCAAGATCAGAGCTGAAATCAATGAAATTGAGAGCAAAAAAAAACAATAAAAAGAATTGATGAAACAAAAAGCTGTTACTTTGAAAAAATAAATAAAATAGACTCCCAGCCAATATCACTAAAAAAAGGAGAGATATGAACCAATCAAGAAAATCATCAATGAAAAGGGTGTGATCACCACTAACCCAATGGAAATCCAAAAAATTATAAGATTACATTTTGAAAAACTATATTCCTCTAAGCTAGATAATTTGGAAGATATGGACAAATTTCTAGACACATACAATATTCCTAAATTGGCACAGATCAATTTTTAATTGCTTAACAGCCCAATAAGAGGCACTGAAATCCACACAGCAATTAAAAGCCTAGGATCTGATGGCTTTCCTGCTGAATTTTACCACACTTTTGAGGAGGAGCTAACATCTCTCCTTATTAATCTTTTCCAAGATATTGAAAAGGAAGGAACTCTCCCACACACTTTTTATGAAGTAACCATAACTCTGATACCCAAACCCAACAAGGATATATCAAAAAAGAAAACTATAGACAAATATTCCTGATGAATCTAGATACAAAAATCCTTAATAAAGTTCTAGCAAGAAGTATTCAAAAACATAGAAGAAGACAATTCATCATGATCAAGTAGGCGTCATTCCAGGTATTCAGGGCTGGTTCAATATATGCAAATCAAATAATGTAATTCATTACTTAAACAGAATCAAGGACAAAAATCATATGATCATTTTAATTGATGTAGAAAAGGCCTTTGTTAAAATTCAGCACACTTTTTTGCTCAAAACTCTAGAGAAGATAGGGATCAAAGGAACTTATCTAAACTATATAAAGGCTGGATATGCCAAATTCTCAGATAGTATAATACTAAGTGGAGAAAAGCTGAAAGTATTTACACTAAACTCGGGAACAAGACAAGATTGTCCACTCTCACCACTTTTATTCAATATAGTTCTTATGACCCTAGCCGGAGCAATCAAGCAAGTGAAGGAAATCAAAGGGATAATAATAGGAAGTGAGGAAGTCCAACTTTCCCTTTTTGCTGACAATACAATCTTTTATCTGGAAGATCATAACAACTCCACCAAAAAACGCTTGAACTCATGAACATATTTAGCAAAGTAGAAGGCTACAATATCAATACCCATAATCAATATCTCTCCTATACACTAACAATAATAGGGCAGAAGAAGAAATCAGGAAACCTGTCCCATTCATAATATCCTCAAAAAGAATGAAATACTTGGGATTTAGTCTAGCAAGGAAAGTCAAAGACCTCTACAACAAACTTATTGGATATTGAAGAATGAAATCCAAGATGAACCAAAAGGATGGAAAGACTTTCCATGCTCTTGGTTAGGCAGAATTAATATAATAAAAATGACTGTGCTGCCTAAAGCTCTTTATATATTCAGTGCAGTCCCCATCAAGATACCAGTGCCATTCCTTACAAATATAGAAAAAGCAATTCTCAAAATCATTTGGAACAATAAGTAACCCAGAATAGTTAAAACATTATGAAGCAAGAAAGACAAAAAAGTGGTTTTGTTATACCAGATCTAAAACTATGCTATAGAGCTGTAGCAACAAAAACAGCAAGTTACTGGTATCAAGATAGGAATGAAGACCAATGGAATAGAATAGAAGATCTTTAAATAAACCCAGAAATCTTTCAACATCTGATATTTGACAAAAGGGGGACAAAATATAACATGGAGAAGAGACAGCCTATTCAACAAATGGTGCTGGACAATCTGGACAGCCACGTGCAGAAAGGTGAAATTAGACCCTTATCTTTCATCTTGCATCAAATTCAAATCAAAACAGATCAAGGAACTAGGAATTAAACTAGCTACCTTGCAATTGCTGCAAGAAAAGTTAGGATCAACACTCCAGCATTTGCGAGTAGGCAAAGACTTTCTCAATATGTCACCTAAAGTGAAAGAAGTAAAGTCAAAAATCAGTGAGTGCAATGTCATAAAGCTAAAAAGCTTCTGCACAGTTAAGGAAGTGATCAAAATTTTCAAGAGACAACCTACAGAATGGGAGAGAATCATGGCCTGTGATTCTTCTAACAGGGGACTAATATCCAGAATTTACAAGTGCTAAAAAATCTCAACCTCAAAAACACAAACAACCCAATCAATAAATGGGTCAAAGAGGTAAATAGAAACTTCTCAATAGAGGACATTGAGCAAGCCAATGAATACATGAGAAAGTGTTCTAAGTCACTGGCAATCAGAGAAGTGCAAATCAAAACTATCTTAAGATTTCACCTCACTCCAGTCAGACTGGCAAAAATGAAGAATATAAACAATAGATGTTGGAGGGGTTGAGGAGAGATAGGAAAACTGGCATAATGTTAGTGGAAATGCAGACTGGTACAGCCCCTATGGAAAGCAGTGTGGAGAATTCTCAAAAAGTTAGGGATGAACTCACCATATGATCCAGCTATTCTTCTCCTGGGTATTTTTCCAGGGGAGTTTAAATTAGCGCATTACAGTGACACAGCAAAATCTGTGTTCATAGCAGCTTAATTTATATTAGCTAAATTAAGGTACCAACAGAGATGCCCCTCACTGGATGAATGGATCCAAAAATTGTGGTATATACATCCCATAGAGTTCTACTCAGCAATTAGAAACAATGGCATTGCAGGCTTTGAAGGTAAATGGATCGCAATTGAAGGAATCATGTTGAGTGAAGTTAGCCTAACTCAGAGATTCAAGGCTTGAATTTCTTCACTCATCTTTGGAAGTTGTAGTTAGACTCAGGCTTGTGTGAAAGATGATCAATCTAATGTATTAGACCCAGCAAAGGTGTAGTCACGCATATCCTAGTGCATTCATAGATGTGTATGGGGAAGGTTGAGGGAGAGGGCAGGAGGGAGGGGGAGAGTGAGAGAATAGGGTGGGATCCAAAGGGTAAATCTAATTTAAGAATATATACATACCATTGTTACTTTGGATGCATTTATGATTTACAATAACTAAATTTCTTAATAAAAACAAAAAAATAAACTTTGTGTTTCATAAACTCATAGTTTCTTCTCTATCAAAAGACTGCTAGCTAGGTATCTTGGTATTTAATATTTATTTTTATTTTAGAATGTTCTATTCATTTCGAATTTTCATTCATGATCATTGATTTTATGTCAGGTATTTTGGGCTAAGTGTGTCTTGACAACTAGTAAAACATTGAGGATAAGGGTGTTTCTAGGAGAGATTACAATGTGAATCAGTAAACTAAAGATAATTTCCTCCTAAACACTCTTGGACATCACATCATCCATGGAGGGCTCAGAGAGGAGGTTGAAATTCTTTGTATTCCTGAGCTGGGAAATCCATCTTCCCCTGCTCAAAGAGAATGAAGCTGCTGGTTATCCAGCCTCCAGACCAGGTTTTCATCAGTGCCTCCCCCTGTCCCAATTCTCAGGTTCTCAGATCTTGAGACTCAAACTATTTCTTAGGCCTTTACACACACACTGAATCATACCACCAGGTTTTTTGGTTCTCCAGCTTGCAGGCAGCAGATGGTGGGACTTCTCAAACGTCATAGCAGCATAAGCCAATTCCCATAATAAATCTCTCCATCTCCCTCTCATAGATAAATTATATATATCAATCATCTGGTTCTGTTTAACTATGAGCTAATATTAATATTAATTTTGGAAGTTCCATGTCTTATTTATTTTGGGCTATTCCTTTTAATTTTTTTTAATTTTTTTTTTTTGACCTACACATGTCCCTACTCAACTCAACCTTGAGGCACAAGGGCAGCTGGTCAGGAAGTTTAACTAACAACAGACTTTAAAGTAAAGTATTTAAAGCAAATATTGGAGATGTGTCACACTGTAAGACAAAAGCAGTTGTTTCTAGACTGCTTTAGGACAGGTGACTGATTAGTGACAGGTTGAGGATGTTAGTAGTTCAGGATTCATTGTGGGAAAACATGAATCTCTGAGTCCCTGGGGCTTCCGCATCTCTTTCTTGAGCATATGCTGATTGTATCCTCCTTCTTCCATCACTGCCGAACTTCTTTTGAAAACCTGGAATGCAATGGTGGTGATTATAGAGTATGATTGATAAGGTTTTGAAGTTACCTCTTTGGTTAGAAATGGATAAAACAATCCTAAGTGATTTTGTGCAGCACACTTCATAAATTAATGGCAAATAATATCATGTGTTTGAATCAAAACGTGTTTGGTTGGGTCCTCTAAGCTGCAACAAATGAATAGATGTGGGAATTGAATATCCTTTTAAGAAGTGGAAAATGGTGACCAATTAAAAAGGTAGAAGTGATTCCAAGAAGTTGATTGTCCTACTTTTGCTTCCTACCTCCCAAACTTCCAATTGTATGCCAACCAATAAATGCATATTTTGTTAGAACAATTGATAGGAGAAAGTGGAATTCAGAGATTTGTCTAAGTTCTTGGAGGTTTCTGGACATAATGAGTTCAACTCTTTATTTTATTTGACAAGCATGTGGAGATGGGCCAGGGATTTCTAGTACAATGATCAGAATTCCACAAAAGAGCACTTGAGAGATCCTTGAATCCCTGACAATGAAGAGCTGTGTGCATGATTATGGAACCACCTGCTATTGACCTCTTAGTATAAGGAGCATCTCCAGGAGGTCTTAAAACTTTTAGTCAAGTGCTGTGAACTCTGTTTAGACAATATAAGGCTTTGTAAAAATAAACATTGAGAATGTAGCATGATGCCAGAATTATGCTAAATACCAGAATAAAAAAAATTAAGAGATACCAATGTGTCTTATAGAAGACACACAGGAGGAACAGGTTTTAGGTATCACCTCTCAATGTCCTATATTATGTGCTGCATAATGGTTTGCTGGGTGTTACCAGAGCACTGACTTTGAGCAGGAAAGCCAGTAACTTCACTGTAAAGATCCATTGGTTTCCCACATATGTATTTTTAATCATCTTTTGCTGGGATTTATCATGTGAAGTACTCCATCACACAGAGTTTATGTTTCTATTGAGATAGTTCTTAAAAATCTGTCAATCCTTTGCCAAATTAAAATATGTTTTGTGTATTTCTTTTCATCTTATCCTAATGATGAATCTTCTGGAAAAAGCCATACACTGAATTTTATGGTAAGCACACAAAATGCAACATATTATATATAAATTATAATTCACTAAATTTTTTGCAAAGCATTGTGAACAAAAGACCCAATAAAGTTATGTTTGATAGTATAGGGGAAATTATGGACATAAATAAAAATGTTATTTCTATGCCTGTTTCAACAGGGCAGAAATTCATATAACTTTATGTTAATTGAACTGTTTCCTCATATCTTGAATTGTACAAACTAAACGTGAAAGGGGGAGTTAACTTTATAGCTTTTTTCCCTCTATAGAAAGAATAAATCATTGAAAGTATGAAATCAAGAAGAAAAGAATTGAAAGTAGAATTTATAAAGTATAGAAATATTAGTCATTGTTCACATAAACTACAGAGTAATACACTCTTTTTAAATGTTGGGAAGTTCTTAAAGGTTTTAAAAATGAAGTGAAAACTAAATCATGTTGGCTTTATAGCCTACAGTGAAAATAAACTGAGCCTTAAAGATGAACATTTGGTGCCATTTCTTCTCCTATTAATGTTAAGATAAAGACCAACTTCGCCTAATCTGTCTTCACACAGTTGTACTTCGTGGTATAATTCAAGACAAATGAACTAAACTGATTAGTCCACCTTCTTCCTGGCAATGATTTATTTTCCTAATAAAGAGTAAAAATTATATTCTATTTTGAATAAGTGTAACATAACTAATATAAATTACAGAAAATGAAACAAAAAAAAAGAAACAAGGCAAATGTATAAAGGAAATGACATTGGTGTCATAGGTCTAAGAATCTGAAGATCTGAAGTTCATTTCAATCTATACTTGAGTGAATCGATCCAACAACCCTTGGGGTAAAACAAAAAACTCATTATTGCTGGGAATAGAATTGTCAGCCCTATTTCATTTTAGTAAGCATTAGACACGATAAAGTATATACCATAAACCATTGTGCCATCCTGATTGTCAAGAATTTAGTTTGGGCTGTGTTTTAAAACTTTAGAATAGGGGCTAGAGCAGTGGCTCAGCAGTTATGGCACTTGCCTGTTATACAGGAGGATGTGGGTTTGAACCCCAGCACCATGAACACAACAAAGTGTTGAAGAAATGAAAGTCACATGAAAACTAAATAAAATTGATTCTCTCTTCCTTTCTCTCTCTCTCTCTCTCACTGTCCCTCCTCTCTTTACAAATATCTATATACATATATATATATATATATATGGATAGATAGATAAATATAGGTATATATAGATATATCGATATAGATAGATACGGATAGTTGTAAATGGTGAATTTTGCTCTTTGTTTTAAAAGAAAAAACTTTGGAATAAAATCATGAATTCCTTCATTTCAATAACATTTCTGCTGTGACACAAGTATTAAATGTGAACTAATCTCAGGAAGTTTTATGTTATCATGCAATTTATTTGTCACATTATATGAGAAAATGGAAGTTGGATGCTTGTAAATATTAATTATTTTAATTATTATGTTAATAATTTTTCTATGTCTACCATTCAAGATATCATAAGCATAAAAATTTATTCTCAAAAATAAACTAAATAGTCATATATATAAAAAAATGTTCTTCATAGGTATAAGAATTATGTCACTGTATTTGGGTTTTTTAGGAACAATATAGGACCCAGAAGAAAGACAAGGGATCAGGGGATGGGAGGAGGGAGGTAGAGGGGTGTGGGGAGGGGATATTGAAAAATTGTATTGCCAATTTGTGTGCATCTAGAAATATGTGAAAATTAATGCTATCATTATGTAAAACTATAAAGCACTAATAAAATATATGTGTATATATATAAAATAAAAAATAAATACAAGAATGTTATCTTTACATTGATACTGTAACAAATTACTAGAAATTTAGTAAGCTAAGGTAAAAATAATATATATTTATTTTCTCATGATTGTGATGCAATATCCCCCAGCTAAAATCCAGGGTTGCATTCCTTCCTGAAGGCTATAGGGAGGAATCTGCTTTCTTGATCATTCAGTCTGTTAGAAGAATACAGTTCTTTGAACTTTTAAGAACTCTCATTTCCTTGTAGGCATTGCCAAGTGAGGACCATTCCAGGGTTTAGAAATCACATCTATTTCTTGGTTTGTTAAACCTGTTTGTCTCAAACACAGCCAGGAAAAACTGAATTCATGCTTCAGATTTCTTTTACCTTTATTTCCATCCTTGTATTCCTTGTACTGAAACATCTAGATTCTTCCATGACTTCTAAATGTTCATGCAATTCTTCCAGGGATTGCACCGTGAACATCTAGCGGAAGGGCATCGTCCTGCTGACTGCAAGTTTCTGCAAAGCACGCAGTTTTCTTTAAAATCCAGCCATTAAAGCAAGAAAAAAATCATTTTTGGCATCCATCTCTTAACAAGTAATCGTATGTTGCTTACTTTCTCAGAGGCTCAGTTTAGGAGCTCTTAGAGACTGCTATCAAGCCCAAATGTATTCAGTAACCATACAGTAGCACAGAGAAAAGGCAAGGATTTCATGTTCCCCTTACTCTGTGCATTCATTTACCCGTTGCTCAAGGCTTGTTTCCCCCCAAATAGCCATTTTTTTCTTTCTTTGTTTTTACTTTGGCAAATTTCTCTTTCTGAATACCAGAAGTTGCAATTCCTAATAGATCTCCAACACTAACTAAAATTTGTGTATTTCAAACTGAACACAAAATGCAATGTCCGTCTTCCCACACTGCCTGACCCTGCCTTTGCTGCTTCAGGAGTAGACTTCTACCTGATGACCAGGGCTAAAGTTGGGCATGGCTCTCTACTGAGACTCCATCATGATGTTTTATGGTCCTGAAACTGTTTGACCTTTAACCTTTGAGGAGTGCTCAACAGTTTTGGAAACTCCTTCTCCAAGCACTCATCATTGGCTGATCTGTACTGGGATACCCTGCTGCAACCCATCATTTCGGCCCTTGCAGAGATTGGCTTTATGTATGCACTTGGAAAGACTATGGTAAATAGTTTTGTGGTTCCACACCAACTTAGGTGTTGTTCCAAGAAAGATTTTAGATGTAGTTATTAACACTGGCAATAAGCTGGCTTTAAGTAAAGCAAATTATTTCCATCACATAAATGGGCCTCCTCCAATGCAGTTGAACTCCTCAATATCAGAATGAGGTTTCAAAAACCTAACTTTGCCTCCTGACTGCAAACTAAAAATTCTGTCCGACTTTCCAGCCGTTGAACTCAAAACTGCAACATCAACATTGACCTGACTCTGTCTGCTGGACTTACTGCAGATTTTAAATTTGCCAGCCTGTATAATAACTTAAGTCAATTTATTCTCCACCCCCCACACTTCTGTCTTATTATTTCTATTCTGTGGGAGATTTTCAGAGAGGACACTCCTAGCCCTCTATGTTTAAAATTCGAGGTATTTTGGATGTCAGGGTTTTGTTTAAGGGTCTAATTCCTTGCCATTTTACATACTATTCTAGTTAATCGAAATATTTGTAATTTAAAAATGCACCTATGTGTCATTTTTCTGAACTTCTATGATTGAAAATTAACCCCTCTCAACCTGGCACTATCACACTCAGTACATTCCATGCAACTTATACATCACTATGGAAAATTTTTCGCCTCCTGTAAACCTCAACTCTGAATGTCAGAAGACATGCTTTAACTTGCTCATATTTTCATCAATTATCAATTCCCATTTTTGTTTATTCTAATTCCCAAGTCTCTTGAAGTCCTTATCCATGACTTTCCATGACTTCTTAAAAAATTCTTATCTAACCTAGCCTAAGCAAAAGAGACAAGGACAATGAGTGAGAGAGAGAGAGAGAATCAATTTTTATTGAGTTTTTCACATGGGTTTCATTGCTCTGACACTTAGTTGTGTACATGGGTCCTGGGGTTTGAACCCGTGTACCTGTGTGTGCTGGGCAAGCACTGTAACCACCGAGCCACAGCTCTAGCCCTAACCTAAGCTTTTAACAAGCATCTTTACATTCATTTATTTTTCATTCCTCTGAATTTTCTCTTTCTAATATTATGTTTTTGGCTTAAAGAAAAATTCTGAATTCTTTTCAGCCTTCCTTTTCTGTCTCAGACCTCGTAACTTTTTTCTCTCACACTATAATTTTTCAGTGTTGTTATTTCTCTTCTTAAAGGAGATCTTCCCTATTGCTTTTCCTTTACCTGGACACTCTTCTTCTCTTCTGCCCAGTTAACTTCTATATACCCCAAATCTCACTGTGTACTTCTGTAAGATCTTCAGACAGGTCTTCATGCTATTTCTGTCACCCCCTCAATAGACTCTAATTTTTCCATTTGTGTTATTTTTCATCAGACTTCATTGTACTAGTTCACTATTTCTGGAGTTTCTGGATTATAAATACCACAGGACAGAGCCTGGATTTTTTTTCTTATTTGTAGATATCTTACTACAGCCAGCACAGGTTCTCTAGTATGCCCAGTGTTCATTATATCTTTGTTCAAGAATGAACTAATGAGTGCAAGAATGAACATATTCTCTCCTTCCTCTATGTTGATTCATTCTTCTCAATTTTACCTTTTGTCTGTTATATTCACTAGGTTGAAACATAAAATTACACCAATCCTCAGCTTAAAATCATTTAATCAGTTCTTCTGTACTCAAACAACTTACCAAGGCATTTAGAGTACTGTGAAGTTTCCAGATCTGAGGACTGATAGAGCAGTGGAAGGTTTTCTGTTTTGTTTTGTTTTTCTGTCTTAACTTTCTATTCTACTCACCAGAGCCATGTTCATTTGCCAAGTCAGAGAGGACTACCACAGATGATCCCAGCCCTGGATAGTTACCCACCCTCTCTGTACCCCACCATCTTCTCCATTTCCTGCTTTCTATTATCACACTTCTGAGTGAACATTGCAGAGAGAGCTTGAGCCCTAATACCTTTCTTTTCAGCAGTTTTTATTGCTGGATTAAGTTTATTAAAAAATGTTAACTGAATGCCTATCACATGGTAGCCAATTTTCTATACTTGAGATACATCAATAAAATGGCTCTCCACTCTGTTATAAAACTTCCATTACAGTGTCATACATTGTATCGTACATAGGCTAGTACTTTTTTTTTATTTTTGAACAAACATACAAGTTTTTAACAAAATAATATAAAATGTGTATAGATTCTGGATATTACAATTACCCCCAGGAGTGCCCTCCCCAATTACCCTCCCTTATCCCGCCTTCCCCTTCCCACTATATCTGTAAAAAAAGTATTAGGTTGTAAAACATTACGTCTTATCTGGATTTAACACATGCTAATAGACCAACTTTCTCACTGTCCAGGGTCTAGTCCCCACCTCCACACCTTTTAATATATGTGATTCCCCCATTTCAAAACAAATAATCCAATAGCTCATTTTAAACGTTGTCTGTCATAGGTAATCTCTTGTTTCTATTCCCTCAACCCTAAGCAAAGCATTATTACGTAAAATAAATGGCAAAGTTGCAATTACTGGGTAACTTTTCCAGCAAAGATTCTGATCACCCCCAGTTTAGAGACCTTTGCATCATCACTGTCATTTTTAAATGTCATGTTTATGCATGATAAATGCCCTTGTGAAATGAGAGTGATTCACATCAATCTGGGTGTAACTACTGTGGGAAATATTATAATTAGGGGTCTGACTTCAGTATAATAGCAATAGCAGTGTCTTTGATAAGACTGAGTACTAGCTGCACCTCAACCATTTTTGTTTGAGTTCTGTTATGAGTATGTAGGTGCTTGCCTCAACAGGGATGTCTCTGTGGAGTAAAATGATCCCATTGGATAGGTACATATGGTTACACAGAAATTTTCTACCTCCTTCAGTCTCTTATGTCAGAATCATAATGTTGTAAGTTTAGAGTTCCATCTAGGTTTCTCTGTAGATGTCCTGATATGAAGCTGAGATTAGCACATACCTTTTGATAGAAGGAGTGGCAGCTCACAGCTTTTCCTTTATCCCTCTCCAGACCTGATGAAATTATCATTGAGGATGCTAAAATTACTTGACCAGTCCCTATTTTTGGCAAACAATAAAGGAGCATGCATCCTCAATGGACCTTATGTGAACAGATTTTAATTTGAGACCGTAAAGAAGAAGAATTTTCCACGTGCCCCTTGTCCCCCTGGTTGGATGCTTATGACCAGAGGTTTTTCCCTTGATGCCTGTGCTGATGTTTTTGTTTTGTTTTGTTTTGTTTTTTGAGATCATTTTTGTCCATCTGGACTGGATTCTCCTAGAATTTCTTCCCAAGAATCTGAATACTGGAAGAAAGAAACCTCTCTGGACATTCCCCTAACGAGCAGGGCCATGTGTACATAAAATTCTCCTTTAGCTGACTCAGTTTTGTAGGTTCACATCTTCATTTTATGATCTCTACTCTCAGAGGTTCAGTTATAAATCAGCATAATCAAAGGGTGGAAAGCTGATGGGTGATTTTTAAAGGATTTTACTTTTATCTTTCCCACAGGTAGAATGCATTCATTCATCACTGGCTAAATTTTCTACATTTACTGTTAAAATGTGGCTCAACTAGTAATCCTAAGTCATGAGAACCATATTTCAGAATCTGAGGAAATTGCATAAAGTAAAAGCATCAAGCATTCAATCATTCCAGTTCACTGTGCCTCATCAATATCCATGGTTTGAGGGCATCGTTGTTCACTATTTTTTTTTTTTTTGGTATAAAATGAACAAATTTAAGAGGCCAACTATTTTCCTGCCATCCACAAAAAATAAACTAAAATCATTAGTACTTTGCCCAGGGAATTATCTGTCTCAAATTATACATGTTGCTGAGTAAAAAGGTTAACTGATTGATATGAGAAACAAATATATGCCCAAAACCACATAACCGTGGAAAATGTGGAAAGTCACATTGACTGGATTTGTGACCCAGCCTCATTCCACACAGAATGTGGGGCATTGCATACATCTCTTAATCCTCCTTAAGGTACATTTCTTCCCCTATAAAATGTTGAGGATCATGAACCGTCTATCATAGCACAGGGTGGAAATCAAGTGAAAAATTTGGCAGGACATTCACAGCACAGTGCTTGGCACAGAAATAATCAATATAGAGCTTTATGACTTATACTGTGAATTCTGAAAGTGCTTTAAAATGAACTTGGATAGAGAGACATAAGAAATGTTGAATTTGCCTATCGTTTAAATATACTAGCACTGCAACATCTCATTCAAAATATCATTTTCAGACTTCTCAAAGAAAAGCGCAGATCTTGGGACTGAAGTATATAAGAGAAATCTTAGAAGCCAATAAAAGTTTTATTGATGGTGATAATATTTGGGTTATAATTAGGGTAGCTATAAATTCTGTTCTAAGAGAATTTAATTTATATTTGCATGGTATAATAAGTAATAATATCTTCTTAAATTCTCAAAGTGATCTGGCTTTGCCAACAAATTATTTGCTCACAATTTTAAAAGACAAAGAGCCAAATAAAGAAACATCAATGTCCTCAGCTAATATTCTTTTTTGCTCAAGCATATCTTCCACAGAATGATTTAAACAAACAAAAGAATCATACATTTGTTAACTAATCAGCAATTGAATTAATCTGTATGACAAGTTGTGAAATAGCCAAAACTGTATTGAACAAATTGTCGAAAATTGGAAATGTGCTACCAAATTTCGAAACCTACTACATATCTATAATAATCAAAAGAAGCATGATAGTGGAAGAGCAGACATTAATGAGTGGAATAGAACGTGGACTAAAGATTAATCCATGTATTCATAGTCAATTTGACAAAGATGTCAAGGTCACACAATGGGAAAAAGAAAGAATCTTCAGTAAATGGTTTTGGGAATGCTGGATATTCACATCCAGAAAAGTGAAATTAAAGCTTCTTCCACCTCAACCATAAAATTCAACTCAAAGTGGATTAAATATTTAAGCGTAAGACAAGGAAATTTAAGAATACTACTAGAAGAAAACCAAAGGGTAAAGACTCTTGCCATTGATTTTGGTGAATAGTTTTTAAATAATTTCCTACAAATTATGATTTATTACGTATCTATTAGCCATCTAATTTCCAAAAGGAAATTTCAAGTCATGAACCCATAATTCACAAAAAGTCTATTAGACATAAAGCTATTCCAGTAGTAAGAACAGAACTTTTAGGGAAAAACATAATAGAAATTTAGTATAGATATTTCAAAATTTACTTTCTGTGGTAATTATACCAACACATCTATACAATTTGAAAGGCTTACTAACTAGGGTGTTTTCAAGTTGCACTGATACTACTATTCATGAAAATTTCCATTTTTTAAAATTAAGTTCTTGTGTTATTTATTTATATGCTTAAACACACATATATCATGTTTCAAACTGAAGAATAAAAGAAATATAATCTTGTTGTAGAGATATTCTCCACAGACCTCTAGAATTTCTACACATTATTTGAGCAGAGAAACTGAAAGGCTCTTTCTGGACATCCTTTTCATGTATGTTTGTATAACATCAACCTTATAAGACGGTGATGTTATCTCCCTTCAGAGGAGAGGGCACATATGTTCATGTTTAGTAGAGATAATATCTTCCCTCTGGGCAAAGTTTGGATAGATTTGCTGGCATCTCATTATAAAAGCTTAATGTTTCCTAAGCCCAGGGTTCCTAAGCTGTGATATAAATCATGTTCACAGTATCTTTATGCCAAATGCATTGACTCTATTGGGTCTTTTTTTTTGTTTGTGCCTGCAAAGCAAGCAGAAATATGAAGCTCATGTTGCCCATGCTAATATAATAACAAACTCCTACTACCTCTGATCAAGGAGTCTTGGATCTTTTGCTAGCATCCATGAAACTGTGGTAGACTAATGGATTAGTTTGAAAAACAGTAAATGTTCTTCTATTGAACTTTAGTAAGAAACACATTAATACTATTTATGTGATATTTAATATTTCAATAGTTCTACATGGAAATACATGACACAAACATATGCATGTGAAGGTGTGTGCATTTTCAATAGGTATTTTAAAGCATTTTACATTACTAGCAAATGAACTCTACTCCACAATTATAGCAAATAGAAAACTTCGACTTTATACAAATGAAATCTGGTGATGTTATCAGAAAAAATCATTCATATTGATTGAATAACAGCAATTTTAAGGTCTAGTACAAAGACAATTTGCACCACAGATGGATAATTCATTAACAGTGTTCTTAATGATTTCCTTTAATGAGCTTAAAAATATAAGAATATTCAAATAGCTATTCCACTAATTTTTCAGAACTATACTATTAATGGATGGAGAAATTACATAAATATTTTTAAATCAAAGCAAAAATTCTATAAAGTTAGGATATATATTTGCTAGAGAAATATAAAAAAGAAGCATGGACTTTTAAAACTTCGGTTTTTACCAGGGTATATGTTTCCTTATTTGTATATATTTTGCACCTGACACTCTTTACCTGTACTATAAAATATTATTTTCTTTGAATCTCTATTTTTAGTTTCTACCAATTTCTGAGTTAATATAATATACTTTTCTACATATTTAATTTCATCTAATTTATTTCAAATTTTGATAGAAATGTCTCAGTAAGTATTTTTATTTATTTGTGCTAACAGAGATTGAAACCAGTAGTGCTTAATCACTGAGCCACATTCTCAGACATTATTTCTTTTTTGAACAATATCTTGCTACGTTGCTGAGAGTGGCCTTGAACTTGCAATGAACTAGCAGTCTTCCTACCTCAGCCTCTTGAGCCACTGAGTTTATCGGCGTGCATCACCGTACCTAGATAAGAAGCATTTTTACATAAAATTATATTTCCAAATATTGTTGTTGAACATTTCCTTTACACTTAATAATTAAAATTAGAAGAAATTGAAACAAGCATTTTTAAAGGAAGCATTCTAAATTGCATATATTGTATACTTAGATTAAAAAAGTAAAAGGAGAAAGTTGGGAAATGGAGAAGTATTTGCATAGCATCATAAAATTCATATTCCACATACGTTCTGAATCTCTCAATGAAATTGAATTATATATTATTTTAAAATTATTAAATATTCTCCTGCTTTATTTGGAGTTTGCAATGACAGTTTTTATGTTTTTGAATTTTGTTTGCCAATATTTTAAAAAGTTTTTTGCAACTATTTTTCTTATTTTTTATTGGTGCATTACAGTTGTACATAAAAATGGGATTTATTGTCACATATGCAATGACACTTTATTCTGAGGTCTATCTTATGAACTACAGAGGAAAATCCTCTGCTAGCCTTCCAAAAGAAGATATGTTGAATTTCCCCTCCCCTGGGAAGCTGCCTGGTGGTCTTCAATCTACAAGGAGTATCTAAAGTGATGCTTAGTAAATCCTGAGTCCGGGTCTTAGGGTACCTGGAGCTGTCACCTGTCTTGGAATTTTCCTTTTTAAAAAGCATAGTGCTTCTATGCTGCATGGAATCTCAAGAAAGCAACACGAAGAGGCTCTGAAAGTCCATGGAGACTGATTCCGGACATGCCAGTCTTTTCAAATGGTAACTCCAAAGGAACTGCTAGTCCGTAGCCATTCCAGGGGAGAGCCCAGGCTGCACTCACAAGTCAGCATCAAGCAAGCACACTTGTGAGTCATGACAGATGCCATTTAGCACCCTCTAGCCCTGTTATAGAAATTCTAGCCCAGATCATGCAATATAGTGAGAAGCAACCCCTAACCGGCCATGCCTAAATTTAAAAATAATGTTGAAAAAATATTTTTGAATGTTTTAGCAAGGAGTTAGAAAATATTTCCTTAAACAGCAAGATATGGATCACTTAAAGTTTTTGTTAATGTTTTGTATTCTTTGTTTTCAACAATCTTTTTAAAAATGTAAAATTTACTTTTTTTTACATTTTTTATTTGTAAACAAACTACAAGTAAGGTTTGGCCCATGGGTCACAACTGACTATTCCCTGCTTTAAATCAATATGATTTTTGTGTGTTAAATAACACAATAGTTGATAATTTAAAAAAATCTTATAATTTCCAGACTGCATACATGCTAAGGGATACATTTTTAAAAATATTTATAGTAGAAGATTGTGTTTATTCACTTAAAAGTGTAAACTAAATTTTCATGGATGGTTCAATATTCTCATTCATTTTGATGTAATTACTCCAACTAATTTTTCATTATTTAACTTAATAAGGATATGAAATAAAAATTATTTTCAAGATAAAAATGTTTTTACCATTGCAAAGGTAATTCCTGAATGTTAAATGAGTAAAATAAGAAAAATTTCTAACTTGTTATTTTAACAGATTCACTCCAAATCATAACATTGTTTCATTTTTCTACTAATATCCAACTGATAGTTTTCTCTTTTGATGCTAAACTTTTAGATAAATTCACATAAACATCGGCAAAATCCATCCACCACAGTTTGTTGGGGTCTGACCTTTGCTTTTCAGCTGCCCTGGATCTTGTTGCTGTTTGCATCAGCTCCTTCAGGAGGGGCTGCTAGATTGTGCGTTGTTAAGCTTGAAAAACAGGGTGTGGACATGGGCTTCAGATGTTTCGCATTGGTATCACCTGCCAATTATTCGAGATCCTTGAAAAGGTGCACGTAGAGGCTTATTGGTCAAACGTGTGCCTCCGAAATCCAGGTGTGGCAATGAAGGAGCTAATATAGAGAGGCCTGGAGGAGGCAGGGTGAAGGCCCTTAAAGAAGAGGCTCCAGCCGGCAGTCGAGGGCTCTTCCTTTGGGAGAGAGCTCTCCTACTTTGCTACTGGACGTGGTGTCCCTGCTCCTTTGGAAGGTGAGCTCTTGTCAGCAGCCGAACCTGCCTATGCTTTGCTCCTGAACTTCCCAGCCTTCAGAACTGTGAGAAATTGCTGTCTGTTCTGAAATAAGAGTCTTGTAGCGTTGCCTTGACTTGTTTGAGATTACTTAATGTTAGGCATTTTGTCGTAGCAGCACAAATGAACGTTGCCTTGAAAGAGAGATGTAAAGTATAGATATATAATAAGAAAAAGTAAAGTTTGGACAAAGAAAGGCCATTTCGGGTCTCTGGCCTGTGGTTTTTCTCATCCCCATCCCGTCCTCAGGTCAGAACCCGGCTGGACCGGGACAATAGTTTCTTGTAGTCTTCGGTATATGTCTGTCAATGACATCACTATCCTTGATTTGCCAGTGTCAGAAGCATAAAGGAAATTCTCAGTGCTTCTGACTTAATCCTCACAGCCAAGTAGTTATTTTCCAGCTAATATTATTTGGACATGTTTGTCGTCTTCCTTGCAAAAGCCTTTGACTGGTCTTAATCTTCATTGCTTATGAAATGAACTCAAGACACCTGTTTTCCCTGTCTACCAGTGTGGGTGAAGTGCAAAAATCCTGGAGAACTTGTTTTAAAATTCTTAAATTTAACTACCGGAAATTCTAGTGCCCATTTGTTAGACACGGTTCTAAACTGGCATGGTGTTGGAGTCTGACCATTCTATTTCGTCAGCTGCCCTAGAGTGACCTTGTGACAATTATTGGGGTCTGACCTTCACCTCCATTATATTAGCTGCCCTAGAGTGATCTTATGACTATTTGCATAAGCTCCTTCTGAAAGGGCTGCTAGGTCGGTCGTGCTTTGTTAAAGAATAGGGTGGGTTAAAATGTCTTAACGACAGGTTACTCCCTAGTTTTTGTCTGTACCCTAGTTTTTTCGTCTGTACTGAAATCTACATAACACCTGGCAACTCCCTTAGAAGGATTATTGATTCCTTGGCTATCTCCCCTCCTCTATAAAAACCCGTGTGCCTTAAGAATAAACGGATTCTGAGCTGCCATCAGCTGCGTGTGGTTGCCTCGTTTCCCCGGCTGGGAGGGAAGGGGGTCCCCGGACGAGGGGGGACCCGGGTTCCAGCCGTCGGCACTCACCCCCCTCCTGATCGGCCCCCGGGGGGCAATACAGCTCCCCACAGCATGGCAATAACTAAAAATTGATTAGATTCAGTACCCTCATGTGCACGAATTATTTTTTCTCTGTCCCATCTCATCTTCCTGCTTATAATTTGTTTGTTGTTTTAGATTTTCATACTTTTGCACTATGTTCTCTAAGCCATCCAAGAATTCTCAGGTGTCAGGCAAAGGCAACCTTTTGCTGTTATTTAATTGATTTTTCTCCAGAAAAACTACAAATGACTATTACTTATTTTTTCCCTGCCTGCAAATATAACCAAGCTTATATTTTTCCTGTGCTAATTAATTATCTTTTAAACATGTACTTACTAATCAGTCGCCACTACAGTTAATCTCCATTTCCTAAGGAAAAAAATCCTTCTCTAGCAATGGAAAAGCATGATTTGTCTTAAAATTTTCTAACCTAACAATTAAATCTACTGCTCTTCTTTGATACTTAAACACAAACTTGTCTTCAGTATATCTCGATGTAGTATTTTCTTTCAATCTCTGTACCTGTTCAAGGAACGATTCCTTTAAGGTACTTCTCTCCCTTCTTTCCTCTACTTAACTAATCCGAAAAATTTAGCCTAAATTCTGCTTCCTTTTGAAACCCTCCAGGAAATAAATGAGTGGAATCATTTCATTGTTGACTTTTTTTGCATGGATCTTTGTATTCATTATATGAAAATAATAAATTAGAATATGCAAACTCTATTCCCTTAATTAATTTTGATTACTTAAAGGAAAGTGGCATTTAGTATTTACAGAGTCTTGTGTAATGTTTATTTGCAGTTTTTCTCAGTGGAAAGACCATAATTGGCTTTTTTAATTTTTTCAAAATCTACTTGCCCTGGTCAATTTGTTCAAGAAAAGCATGACATTCTTACAGGTATGTTGTGCAAGTGGAATCAAGAATTTAAAATAAACTTTTATTTTCACAATAATTAGTAAAATGAGAAAATATAGGCTGAGGTGCTCAAGTACTCTCTCCTCATGAAGATTATCTGTATGTACTAAAGCATATCATGCATTCTTCAAACTTTATTTATTCTTTCCTCAAACTTAATTAGATTTTTCCTGACATCAGTAGCTCGGTGTCAGATGTCTGCAATTATTAGTTAAGTTTTTAAAAATCATTATGAAACAATAAGCTCCCCACTATGATAGGGAGAACTCTAAGATGAACTCTAATATCTTGATCCCCTAGTATCAGCCTCTCTTTTTTTTATTTTATTAATGAGTTACATTGTTGTATAATCATAAATGCATATAAAATAACAATACGATATACATTTGATCCTAATCCAGACTCACCCCCACATTGCCCACACTCTAGTCTCCTGATCCTTCTATATTTCCCCTATAACAGTTATCAATGTCTCTCTCTCTCTCTCTCTCTCTCTCTGGAAAATTCTGGAATATTCACAAATATATATTTTTTTCGAGAATTAAATGATCACGTAAGTATCATTTTGGCTTTTTGGGGTGAAGGGATAAAGAATATACTACATTGCTGATTGCCTTCCTAGATTCCTGTCTTCTCCTCTTGCCTGATTTCTCCAGCCAGGGTTTCGAGGACTAGATTAAATAAAAGGGGTGAAAGTGAGCACTCTTCTCTTATTCCCGAGATTAGTGGAAATGCTTTCAACCTTTCTCCATTTAGTATTATACTAGCTAAAAGTTCGCCATATATGGCCTTCATAAAGTTAAGATAAGTTCCTTTTATCCCTATTTTCTCTAGAGCCTTGAGCATAAATAGGTGCTGGATTTTATTGAAAGCCTTTTCTGCATCTACTGAGATGATCATATAATTTTTGCCCTTAATTCTGTTTAAGTGATGAATCACATTTATTGATTTGCGTATGTTGAACCAGTCTTGCATACTTGGAATGAAGCCCATTTTATCATGATGAATTATTTTCTTGATTTATTTTTGAATGTGGTTTGCAAGAACCTTATTCAGGATTTTTGCATTGATATTCATGAATGATGTTAGTCTGTAATGTTCTTTTCTCGATGTGTCTTTGTTGGGTTTTGGTATCAGAGTTATGGTTGCTTCATATAAAGTGTTTGGGAGAGTTCCTTCTTCAGTTTCTTGGAATAGTTTAATAAGGAGAGGTTTTAGCTCTTCTTCAAACATGTGGTAAAGTTCCACAGAGAATCTGTCAGGTTCTGGACTTCTTTCCTTTGGAAGTCTTTTAATTGCTGAATGCATTTCAGTGCCTGTTATTGTGCTATTTAGAATTTTAATTTCATCCTGTGTCAATTTGGTGATGTTGTATGTGTCTAGAAATTTGTCCATGTCATTCAGATTATCTGATTTAGAGGAGTATAGTTTCTCAAAATATGTTCTGACAATCTATTTTATTTCAAGGGGGTCAGTGGTGATCACCCCCTTTTTGTTGGTGACTTTGTTGCTTTGCTTTCTCTATTAGTTAGATTAACTAGGGATAGGTCAATTTTATTTATTTTTTTTTGAAGAACCAACTATTTGTTTCATCAATTCTTTTTTTTTTTTGTTCTCAATTTCATTGATTTCAGCTTTGATCTTAATTATCTACTGTCTCTTGCTGGCTTTGCAATTAGTCTGTTCTTCCTTTTGTAGAGATTTGAGTTGAAACATAAGCTTATTTGTTAGAGATCTCTTCTGATTCTTAATGTGGACACTCAGTGCAATAAAATTTTCCCATAAGAGTGCTTTCATGCTGTCCCAGAAGTTTGATATGCTGTGTCTTCATTCTCATTCTCTTCCAAGAGTTCCTTAATTATTGTTCTCATGTCTTCTTGGATCCATTCTTCATTTAATAAGGTGTTATTCAATCTCCACATATATGTATATTTTGTTCCATTGTTTTTGCTATTAATTATTAGGGTCATGGCATCATGTTGTGATAAGACACACAGAATAATATCTACTTTGTATATTTGTTGAGATATCCTTTGTGAACTAGAATATGATCTACTTTGGAGAAGTATGCATGTGCTGCTGAGAAGAAGATATATTCTGCAAATTTGGGGTGGAATATTCTTTAGATATCTGTTAAGTCTGTTTGATTTATAGTGTGGTTACACTGGAGATCTCTTTTTTTGTTTGTTTGCTTTAATGATGTGTCTATTGGTGACAAAGTAGTATTAAATTCTCCTAGAATTATCATGTGGAGGTCCACAGTGGTTTTATACTTTGGAGTGATTTTTTCCATGTAGTTGAGGGCTTTGGTGTTTGGAGAGTGTGTTTACTATGGTTATATCTTCCTGTTGTATTGTTCCCTTTATTAGGATGTAGTGGCCTTCTTTATCTCTTTTGATTAATTTATTTTTGAAATCCACTTTGTGGGATATAAGAACTGCAACTCCATCTTGCTTTCTTCAGCCATGTGCCTGGTAGATCTTTTTCCATCCTTTCACCCTTAATCTGTGGATGTCATTGGCCATAACATGTGATTACTATTAGCAGCATATTGTTGTATTTTGTTTTTTGATGCAATCTGCAGCTGTGTATTTTGATTGGTGCTTTGAGTCCATGCACATTCAGTGTTAGAATAGTTATGTCATTGTTGTTCATATTCATTGTGCTTTATTAGTAAGTTCTGTGCTGTCTTAGTTGTCTATTGCTAGCATGTTACTTTATTGAATTTCTTCTATTTGTGGGTTTTGCAGAATTTTAGCTTATTCTTCTATCTGGAGTGTATCTTTTAGGATTCTTTTTAATGATGGCTTTCTGTTCACAAATCCTGCAAATTTGTTCTTATAATGAAAAGTTATTTATTTCCCCCTCAAATTTGAAGCTGAGTTTTGCTGGGCATAGTATTCTTTGCTGAATGTTGTGTTCCTTCAGGTGTTGGAAGATCTTTTTCCATGATCTTCTCACTTCGAGTCTGAACTGAAAAATCATATGTGATTCTTATTGGTTTGCTTCTGAATGTGATTTGACGTTTCTTGCTTGCTGCTTTCAATATTCTTTCCTTGAGTTACCTGTTGTACATTTTGAATATGATGTGTCTTGTTGAGCTTCTCATTTGATTAGGCCTATTGGGTGTTTTATAAGCTTCCTGGATGAGCATATCTGACTCCATTTTCATATGAGCAATATTTTCTTTAGCAATATCATGAGAATTTCCCTTATCCAATTTGTGTTTTGATTTCTTCCTTTATCCCAATTACTCTTATGTTGTTTCTTCTCATTTAATCCCAGATATTTTAAAAATTCTGTTTGTGTTCTGAGTTGTTTTTTTTTCTTTTTTGTCATCCAGGTGCTCTAGCTTGCTCAGCCTGTCTTCACTTTCAGAAGTTCTTTCTTCAAGACCTGAGATTCTGTTTTCTATAGAAGTTAGTCTATTAAATTTTTCCATGGTTCCTCTCATATCATTGACCACAGATTTTATCCCTGTTACTTCCTTTTTGAGGATGTCTATTTCTTTGATAATTAAGTTTTATCCTTGAGTCTTCTTACTTATTCCCTTCATTATATCTTCTTTTAGCTCATTGTTCCTTTTAGTAATCAGGTTATTGATGATATTTTCAAGGTTTTCATCTCAATCCTTATCTGTGTCATCCTTTTTAGGGGAGTTTTGGGAATGAGGTGAACCCCTCCTTGTTTGATTCTTCATTTTGAAGAGCTTCTTGTGGATCTCTAAATTGAGATTTCCTGAGGGGAAGGAAAGTAACCTGTTCTCCAGGTGGTTTTTCCTTGCAAATCAAAGGGTCGGAGCAGCCATCAACTCTTTGAAGATCACCTTCTTCTAGATTCTGTTTCTGCCTAGGTCCTCATATTACTCTCCCTTTTGGTTCCAGGCCCAAGGTTGCAAGTGTGAACCTACCAAAATGTGGGGGCTCAGGTAGGCAGTGCTACTCCAGGTGCAGAACTATCCTTGGTTCGTTCTGAGCAGGGGCTGCTCTGAACGGTGTCCTACTGGTCATGTCCTAAGCACCTTCCTTTGTGACTCAAACAGGCCCCTACAGGCACACAGTGCATTAGGTAAGTGGGGCTGCTCCAGGTGGAGTACCTCTTCTGGTTGGGCCTGAGCATGAGTGATCCAGATTGGGGTCCTACTGATTGTATCCTGACTACCTTCTGGTGGGACTCCCAACAGGCGCCAACCAGAACACGGGGTGTCAAGTAGGTAGGGCTGTTTTAGGCAGGGAACCAATCTCTCCTCATTGTTCCTGAGCAGCACTGCTCTAGATGGGGGTACTACCAATTGTGTCCTGAGTACCTTCTAGTGGGACTCAAATAGGTCCCAACCAGAACATGGGGCATCAGGCAGGGAGGCTGCTCCAGGCAGGGAAACTCTCCTTGTTGATCCTGAGCAGGGCTGCTCCAGACAGGGTTCCTACCATTCCTATCCTGAGCACCTTCCAGCAGGACTCCTTCTCCATGTCTTTTAATGACATTTTTCCCTTTTTCATATGTCTTCTTCTTCTTGACCCTTCTATTCATGAAAGAGATTTACTGTGGAGGTAAAAGATTCTAGTAACCATTATACATAGTCCCATTTTATAAAATATGATTGTGTAAGGTGTTTTGACCACAAATATTTAAGAATATGACTTCACTTCTGCACAGTTTTCTTCTTATGGGTGACTTTGGAATGACTGATTATTTTTTGGATCCCAGCTATGGGACACATTTGAGATCCAAGTTTATTTTTGGACCCAGATTTTGGGGGGAATTTAGTTAGAATTTCTCATAGAGTTCATGTTCACAGTAACTTCTATATATTTTTAGGTTATTGACAACTTTCCCAGTGCTATAATATTTTGCAAAAATACTTCTATGCCCTAGAGTTCTGACTCACACAAAGTCGTGACACCAAGGATTTGCACAATATGTGCTTGTGCAGCTCATTCCATTTCTCTAATCAGGGAAAAAGCTGCCTTCACAGCACCTAAACTTCTTAGCTTCTGCTTTGTTGCGATTTTTTTTATATGTTCTTATTTCAAGTTCAATCTGCTGCCAATTTTTTTAAGTGAATGAGATAGTCTGCCCACTATAAACCTGTTCATGCTTAGCAATATGAGTATAAAATCATATTAAATATTCTAAAACATATTTTCAAAATCTTAGAAGTGGAACCCCAATATATAAAATGGTAAATTGTTTTCAACAGTTCATATGGTGCAAATAAGTAAGTACAATTTTAAAAGAAACTTTATATTAAAATAAAACATGAGAAATAACAAACACCTGAACTGGACATTTAGGAAAGTTTTTCTTTCTTTTTTTTTTTTTGAATAAACATGTAACTTTTGAAGAACTAATAAAAATTGATTAAATAAGAAAAGGATAGTGTGTAGTGGCACATATCTGTAATGCCAGCTACTGAAGAGGATGAAGCAAGATGATTCCATGTTCAAAGTCAGGCTGAGCAACTTGAAAAGACACTGACTCAAAATAAAATAACAATAATAAATGGGCTGGGAATGTAGTTCAAAGGTACAGTGCTTGCCTAGCATAGGTAAGACCCTGGTTTCAATCTCTAACACGACAAAAAAAATATGGATTGTGAAACAATAATAAATATAAGTGATTAGAACAATAGAAATATTTTGATATTAGAAAGCAGATTTTAATCAGACAGGTGATGTAGCTCAGTGTTAAAACACTTGAGTGCCATGCATGAGATCCCTGGGTTCAATACTCAGCACCACACAAAACAAGCAAACAAAGCAAATTACAAGCCAAAGTTTTGGGTTGTATTAAATGTGATGTCATTAAAAATAAGCTATGAATTTCAAGAAAAATGAATATATAGTATCTTCTGTTTTGCTAATCCATTTTCCACAAAGAATCAATCATTAGAACAAATGTCATAAAATTTTCATTCCTTGTTCATTTGACATACAACACAATTCCAATTAAAGGAATATAAAACTAATAAAACCTTATTTCCATAAGGATATTAATGACAAAGTAGTTGTTGATTGGCTACTTAAGATTAATCACTGCAGGGACAAAGAATTTGAAATACATAGAATTCTTACAGTTCATATATCAAAATGTTTGTCATTTCCTCCAATATGACAATTCTAAAATATTATGACATAAAAATGCTGTGTGAGATGTAAATAAACTTTTCTAAATAATCACTAATGATGAAACATATCAGTAGTATTAAAGGAAAGAATACAATGTTTTCATATTAGAAGGGGATCAGAGTATGTGGCCAAAAATGTTATAAAATGGCATGCAAAAGCTTATTAATAAAAACATTATATTTTCCATTTTTTGTCTTCTATTTTTTTACACTTATGAGTCTTTAGAAATTGTAATGTGTTGTGATTTATTGCCTTTTTAACTATGTGATTGCCATCAAAAATCACTTTGGAATGTTTTTATTACAATGGGCCCCTGAAATTTTATAAAATTCAATTCATTCCAACTTTGGTACAACAGGTGTAATAGTTTTTCTCTGTTAAATAAAAGTCTTTTCTAGTGAGAGGTAGTATGTAGTATGCATTTTATGTATAGATTTGGAGGAGACACAGTTATCAGTAGGGATGTGCAGTTGGGGATTTTCACCTCCTTCCAGATGGGTCATCTCTGTTCTCCATCCAGTGCACAACACAGAAGGCTGGAACAAATATTGAGCAGAGCCTTACCAAGGGAACTTAACAAGTTTTCATATTCCATATGCTGTGAAGGAAGAATGGTCACAACATGTGACTTAATGGTTTACTTGTACATTAAGCTTAATAGAGCTTGGGTCTCTATTCTCTTCCACTCCTTTTATTTGCTTAGTTTGTTTGTTGTTTAAGAGAAGAGAATATTTTCTGATGATTGCTATGAAAGCTTCATTATCTTCAAGTGAATTTTGCAGAAAATCTCCTGAATGACTGACCTCCATTGGTCTTCAGGGATATGCTCATAAAGAATCCTATGAAACACCATCAGAAGATTGAGACCCTCTGTGTATAAGATGTGGCTTCATTAATTCCTGGGGAAATTCAGAAAGCAAAGACTTATACTTGTGTGTCTAGTAATTAACTAGTTATTATGGTTTAGACATGAGGTGTATCCTAAAAGTTCATATGTGAGAAAATGCAAAAAAATTTAGAAGTGAAGTGATTAGGTTTTAAAAGCCTTAATTCAATCAGTGGATGATTAATTCACCGATATGGATCAAATGGGTGGTGACTGTAGGCAGGTGGGGTGCAGCTGGAAAAGGTAAGTCTCTGGGGCTGTTCCTTCAGAGTATATATTTTGTCCCTACTGAGCAAGTGCTCTCCCTGCTTTCTGATTGCCACGTGCTGGGTTGCTTTTTTGCTCCACTCCCTTCCGCTGTGATGTTCAGCCTCAAACATTCCCAGAGTAAGGGACTGAGCCATCTAGGGACTGATACTTCTGAAACTGCAAGCACCAAATAAACTTTTCTCCCTTTGCATTGCTGTTGTCAGATTTTTTGGTCACAGCAATGCAAAAGCTGACTAAAACACTAGTTAAAACTAGATTTCCATTCAAAAGGAAAGAGTTACAATGCTTGGTTTTGGACTTCATTGATACTTAATTTCTATACTATGATGTCCTCCTGTTGAGGTGTAGAGTCATGATTTCCCTTCTAGAGGAGACATAATACATGGTCATTCCTAACATGTTCCCTCTTACGTGACTTGGGCCTCATCATTAGGCAATAATTAGTACGATTTTTTATCTGTACATAGTTTTTATTCAGGAAATTATAGAAATACAATCATACAATGTGGTCTTCTGTGACTAGTTTTTTTTTTTTTTAACGTAGTGTTCATCCTTGCTCTGGCACGTGTTTATATAGCATTCGTTTTAGTGCAAGTAATATTCCACTGTACAGATATGTAACTATTGTTCATCAATTTATATATTATTGGATATTTGGACTATTTCCTACTTAAAGCTCTCAGGAGTAATGCTGCCATACACATGTATATACACAATTTTGAATGGACAATTTTTGTTTCTTAGGGGTAGACAACTTAGTAGAATTGCTAGATTATGTGGAAACTTTATTTTTTAACATTTTCTAAAACTGCAAAATAGTTTTCCAAAGTGTCATGCCTATTTACTTTTCCACCTGCCACATTTGTGGGCTCCAGTTTCTCTGTTATTAAGAGCTCTTATTATCCTATGGAATGATCTTTCATTGAGGAACAACTTTGTATCCTCCTAAAAAATGTGAGAATACCATTCGTGTACTTATTGAACATTTATACATCTTCCTTTGAAAACACTTTTTAAATATTTTGCCACCTTTATTGAATTATTTATCCTTTTATTATTATAATAGGCTATTTTTGAAACTTTTGTAGGATTTCAGAAACAGTGCATAGAATATACATTTCTAAGTATTGCTGACTTCTCCACAAAAATGCCTTTATTATTATCTTGTCTAAGTATGGTACACTTGTTACCAAAGATAAAATGACATTGACATATTAACTAAAGTTTATAGTATACTCAGAATTTTCAGTATTTAAAAAAAATCCTCCATTTTGTGAACAACATTACATTTTTCAAACTTTTAATTTTCCTGCGACTCAACAATTTCTCACCAAGAAAGTAGCAGAATGAGATTCTAAACAGAACAACATCACAAGGATTTTAATAGAGCTAATGAAGGCTGAAGAATTTCACTCTCAAGCTCCTTCTAATTCCTGGGGCACATCCTAAGCACTATCTTTGATCATGATTCTTTCTATTAAGTTGAGTAATGAGATTTTTGTATATTTTTAAAAAGTCTCCAGGCACTGTAAGTGCAAATCTTTAAATTCACAAAGTTGAATTTACTCTAAAACACTGCATTGTACTGTAACATAAGACAACACCAGTTAGATTTGATATCAAATTTGTTGGTATTCATTAAATATTTCCCGTTAGTACATTAACCTCACAATAAAACTAAGGGTTTATAACCAGGGGAACCCATCATTTGGGGCTTATACAAGGAGAGGAAAATGTCATCTTTTCTCCAGTAATGAACCCTAGTGAGAAATGTCAGATCCTTTGGTGAAAATGGAGAACAGGAAAGAATCAAATGAATGGTTTGTTCCAGGCCATATCAATTCTGCTTGAAAGCTGCCACACCTTAAGATTTACGCACATCCACTGTATTAAGGCACTTCAAATTTAATATACATCAAGCCATTTCTTATCAATTTTAAGTAAACTTTTTTCTTACATTATATCTACTTGAACTCTTATGAGATATTTCTTTTGAGTCTTAGTTTGAAAAAGCATAGTGCTTCATGGCAAATATTTTTTGTCTTATAAAAATGGCCAAATGTATGAATTATAAGATTTTGTTGTGGTTTCTTGAAAGCCCAGAATTAAGATATAAGATAATGATCTATTGGATATGCCTAGTAGGTGTATATGTAACATTTCTGTAGTCTTAACTCCTGTTCCAAGACTAAGCATAAGACAATTTATTTCATACTACATAGTTTATCATGTGAAATGTATTTTAAAATACAGCATGATATAAATAAAAAGTTGTTATTAGAATAATGAATACAATTTAGAGTCATGATATATAAACCTAACTTTATTGGTGTATTCTATTGGATTCCTGTAATGGTTTTATACTTGAGATAATTTACCTTAAATCATGGTTTTCTTTTTTCTTAAAAGGTTCTCTAATATATTTTGATGAAAATTTCATATCATTGCACATTCTTGAATTTGTTTTCATTAATGTTTACTATCATTTCACATTTCAGTTTCTATTAACTAGTTTTTTTTAAAGACTTTATTGCAGGGACATATGAGGCAGACATCCAAGGAAATGCAGGAAGCAGTTTTATTCAAAGTTGCACACCTTGGACCAGGAGACATAGATTTCCCAAATTCCAGATGCTGAGCTTGAAAATTCTTACAGTTTTATATTCAGTGACAGTGGGAGATTACAAAACATTTAATTATTATTATTATTTTATTTTGAAGTCGGACAGTGATTTCACAACTTTTTACCAAAGAGAGCAGAAATAATATCTTCTTCACGGGGTGTACTTCTCTGGAATGAAGGCTCACCCCATAACTCAAGCCCTTGTAAGATAAGCACAGGACAGAAATCCTCTGTGGTTACAAACCATAGCCAACCAGTGCGTAAGCTAACCTCTGTGCAATCCAACCTCTGTGCAACTCTTGCAGACACCCTGGCAAAGATTTTGCTGACAGAAGACAGTTTATCTAGTTAAAGTTACATTGTCACCATAACTCAGGGCAGGGTCCTGAAACACCCTTCCCAGCCTCTTGATTCCCCACTTTGATGCATTGATTTATTCATTAAATCAAATAGTGTCATCCACCTGACTTAAAACTGTGTGTATTTTCAAAATCTTAGCTGTTGTTTGTTTCTCAGCAGCAGCTTCTAAGACTTGATGGTTTTTATGCAGAATGGAGCCAAGCATGGGAGCAATAAACAGGTTAACAGTATAATCCCTACTATGCCTATTAAGATCTTAAATCCACCAAAAGTAAAAAATCATCCTTCAAAAAGTGAGTCCATGTTCCAAACCTTGAATCCTGTCCAGGTTTGGACCAGCACATGTGCCAATTTTCTGAAATTGCTGGCAATTTTTTTTAACTGTTTAGACTTGTCTCCAGATAGATGACAATGGCCAAATTGTTGAAACTCCTGCAAATTATGTGTTCTTCATCCATCAGAAATCTAATTCTAAGCAGTTTTGATAGATGGCCACTCGCATCTGAATTTCTAGTGTGGCTAGGAGGTCCAAAGTGGAAGCATCCTGATTACTAATGTTTTCTGGCACAACTTGTAACTTGATAGTGTAATTTAGGCTGTAGTGTAATTTAGGAGTTCTATAGCCCCAACTGCCATCTTGTGCCCAAGTGGCAGGATCATAGGTAGCTATTATTTCTTGGGGTGGCCATTCATCTTCACCCCAAGTTTGTTGACCATCTAGATTAAGCACTTACCCTATAGCCCACTTTTTCCTTGACCCCTTGTCCTCATAAAAGGGAATCCCTAGGTCATTTCCATTTTTTTTTTTTTTTTTTTTTTGCAATAGGAAAAATCCAGGTCTAACAATGTCAATAGTTTAAGTTTCCCTCCAGTTTGCTGGGAGGTAGGTGTATACCCATCTCCTACAAATCCAAAATAGCCCATCTGGTGCTTCCCAGTTAGGTGTTGGATTTTCCCAGAATTTATGAATCTCAAAAAATGCCTCAAAAAGAACTTACCTTTGTAGTGTCTGGGCTGGTACAGTTGGAAAGCGTTTGCTTTTTCTGGGACATTATGTATCTGAGACCATTGAGACCATGCCCTAGCCTCTATGGATTATCTTCAAAGCCAAGTACTTTTGTTTGACCACCAGGTGCCATTCCAAAACTGTATTCTGTTACAAGGGGGCCTCTACAACCAACAGTGTGTGTTGTGACCCAAACCTACCAATGCATTCTCTTCCAAGAATCTTTGAAGTAAGAATCTAGCTCTGGAGTCTCTCATCCTCTATATCACTGTGGGTCTGCTTCCACTGTAGTAAGGCATAAACATCCAGACTCCACAAACCCAATAATTTTAACTACATGATTTTTGGCTATTCTATAAGCCAAGTCTAAAAAGAGATTCTTTCCCAAGATGGGCAAGTTAAGGTTATGGCTTAGATCCTGATACAGTTTAGCAGCTGGGATAGGGCTTGGAGTGATGGGGCTTGGGGTGTTCAGCTTTAAATCATCTTTTATGAAGTCTTGTATCCATTCTGGAGGCACATGATCTAGTAGCCAGCAATATCAAGCTCCCTTATTAGTGGGGGAAGCTCTGGGAAAGTCTTTTAATCTGAGCCATTTGAATTCTGTATTGTGCTTAGTGACAAACAGTCATTGGAACTACAATACTTCTTTCATGAGGCAGGACCCCATGTACATCTAACTGATTATACAAACTTCCTAATAGATCACTCTTATACATGAAGTACAAGGTGGATAGCAGTGAGGATCCAGCAGTGTGGAAAGCAGTTACATATGGTGACTATTGAAAATTACATTAAATAATGTATTAACAATTTTGGCATCATGGATTAAACTATATCTACTTAAAAACAAAACATAAATGTTAAAAATCCTTTATAAGCAAAATAGAAAAGTGTAAATAAGACTTTGTTATCAAAAGTCTAGTCATTAGTAGTCTCTTACTAGTTTTGTACCAAAAACCAATGACAGAAGTATATATGTAGTTAGAAGCAGAGGATGGCAATGTTTTATATCATAAGAACTAAGATTAAATTATCCATTTTTCCTGTTGGTCAGCCAATCTCCAGTTGTCTGATATAGGATGATAGTGTTCTCAAGTTTAGGCCATGAGCAGTATGACCATCTTCCAGGGTGTGATCTTATTTTACTGCACTTGGGATGAAAGGATCTCTCCAAAGACGTTTCAAAGGCTAGACATTCCAGTCTTTAATTCAGACTGAATCTCCAGGTTTAAAATAATGTGCATCTGTAGTTAAATTTACTGGCAATTTTTCCTAACCCATTGGTTTAGAGTCTGCAAGGTTTTCCTCGAACCTGAAGCTGCTGTCTGAATATTAATTTTCCAATTTCCCTTAAATATCCCTGTGATCCCCTGACAAGAGGAAGGGAAGCCTTTCATGTATTATCTTATGGGAAAGAATCCAGTTCTCTTAGAGTGGATCTAATTCTTAACAAGGCAATAGGAAGCACTCCATCCCAATAAAAATTAGTTTCCTGGCATAGTTTAACTGGGTATTTAAGATCCCGTTCATTCTTTCTGCTTTACCAGAACTGTGTGGCCTAAAGGCAGTATATAACTTCCATCTGATATTTAAACCCTTGGCTAACAATTTTATCAACTCTGCCACAAAAAGCTGGTCCATTGTCCAATCCAATGTGTTGGGATTTGACCTTCACTCCATTTCATCAGCGGCCCTCTTTTGATCTTGTTACTATCTGCATAAGCTCCTTCAGGCTAGATTGTGCTTTGTTGTGTTGGGAATCTGACCTTCACTCTATTTCATCAGCTGCCCTAGAGTGATCTTTTCACTATTTGTATAAGTTCCTTCCAGAAGGGCTGCTAGGTCCTGCTTTGTTAAGCTTGCTAATTGTCGTGCAAAAGAAGATCAGGGTGGTTTGGAATGAGCTAACCACAGGCTGTTCCCTAGTTGTTTGTCTGTACTTGAAATCTGCATAACCCCTGGCAACTCCCTTGGAAGGAATACTATTGGTTCCTTGGCTATCTCCCCTCCCTATAAAAACCCATGTGCCTTGGTAGTAAACGGATTTTGAGCTGCCACCAACTCCGTGTTACTGACTCATTTTCCCCAGCCGGGTGGAGGGGGCTCCCACCTAAGGGAGTCCAGGGGCGTCCTGTCGCTACACCACCCTCCTGCTCAGCTCCTGGGGACTGTTCCGCTGGTCCGAGCCATCCTGCCTGCCCTTGGGGAAGCCTGAAGTGGGACACCGATTATTATTGGGATCCTTAATCTGTGAATAATTTCCCAGAGGAGCATACTGGTTAGGTCTCAAGCTTTTTCTTCACAGGTCGGAAAGTCTTCTACCTATTCAGAGTAAGAGCACACAAAAACCAAGAGATATTTAACCCCTGTGAGCATAGCAGTTCAGTGAAGTTCATTTCTAAATCCTCAAAAGGTGCTCATCCTATATTTTGAATTCTTGGTTGAAGTCTCTGTCGTTGGTGTGGTTCGTTGCAGGCACAAATCTCACATTGTGCCCAGATCACCTGGGAGATGCTAAGGAGTCAGAGGATGTAGAAGTGCTGACTCAGGTAGTCTCAAGTGCTGTGCTCCTGAGATGAGTTCCCTCTGTGAAACTGTCTAACAAAGGCAGGGGCCAGTGTATCAGGAATAGCTATCTGGCCAACAGAAAATTTCTACCATCCATCTTTCCTCAGCCTCAAATCAATTGACCTCCTGCTGGGAATATCCAGGTTCCCAGTTTTAGAGCTGGCATGGAAGATTAGCTGTGAAAATTACAGCAATCTCAGTGAGTTCCATTTGAGTTGCCAGGTTTGCTTCTTGGTCTGCTTTTCTGTTTCTATGGACAGCTGAACAATTTCTTAACTGATGAGCTCTAAAGTGAGTTACAGTAACTCTTTTTGGTGCCCATACCAAATCCAAGGGGTTAAGAATTTCTTGGTCATATTTTATGTCCTTTCTTCATGAATTGATTAATCCATTATTTTTTCTATATAAAGCCCTGTGAACATGAAGAGTGTAAAAGCCTACTTTGTGTAAATATTAACACAGAGTCTTGCCAATTGAAGCGCTCAAGTCACAGCAATGAGTGCTGCATTTCTGCAGCAGTTCCCAGTGGTAGCTTTGCTTCCATAGTGGAGTCTAAATTGATCATAGCATGTCCAGCAAGACATATCCCATCGTTAATGAAGTTGCTTCCATCTGTGAAATATTCCACATCAGGATCTTTGAGATGCTGGTCTGTGAGGTCTGGTCTGCTGGAAAACAATTTATCTATCACTTCAGTGTAGTTGTGGTCAGGTTGACCTCTGCAGAGAGGTAAGAGTTGCCAGCTTTAAAGTCCAGATGACTTCAATGTGGATGTGGATTTTCAGATATTCCCTGGTATCTGACCATGAGTCAGCCAGTATTGTCCTTGTATTCTAATAATGCCAGCACAGAGTGGAGTACTCAGACTCTCAGTTCTTGTTCCATAGTCAACCTGTCAGCTTCTATTACCAGTAGAGCTGTAGCTATAAGGGCTCATTAGCAAGGCAGCCAGCATTATGCAACAGTCTAGCTGTTTAGACAGATAAGCTATCTGGTAGTACCGAGTACCCAACATTTGAGTTAAAACTCCCACAACTATGCCAGTCCTTTCATAAACATACAGGAAAAATGGCTTTGTGAGATCTGGGAGTCCTAACTCAGGTGCACTTGTGAGTGCCTGTTTGATGTCTTCAAAAGCTTGCTGTTCTGGTCCACATAGTAGAGGATTTCACTCTCTCCCCTTTCTGGCTTCATAAAGGGATTTTGTCATAACTGAGAAGTTAGGGATCTATATTCAGCAGAATTCAGAAGTTATCAGAAAATCTCAGATCTGATGGAGAGTGGAGGGGACCAGAATTGAGCAGACTGATTGTTTCCTCTCGGGACCCAAATGCTGTTGCCCCTGAGTTGGATAGACTCTAAGGTACTTGACTCTGTCTTCTTTGAAACTTTGTAACCAGTGTCATCCAGGATAATTACAAGCAGTTGTTTTCCTTCCATATAGTAATCAGGTTGCTCTGGCCAGCAGTATATCATCCACATGTTGGAGCAGAGTATACCTACACTGTCTGCTGGAAAGGCTTTTAGATGAGAGGCAAGTTCTATTCCAAAAATAGTTGGTGAGTTCTTAAAGCCCTGTGGAAGTCTGTTCCAGGTTATTTGGTCCTTGCATCCACTGGCATGTTCCAATTGGAAGGCAAAGAGTGGCTGACTTTGTGGTGCCAATGGATACAGATGAAGGCATCTTTGAGATACAGGCATGTGAAGTAGGCTATCTCTGCATGGAGCAGGTTCAGGAGAGTATAAGGATTTAGGGACCACAGGATGCAAGGTGATGCTTGCTTGATTTACTGCATGAAAATCTTGGACTCTCTGGTTGTCATCAGTTCAGGTTTCTGGACAGGTAAAAGAGGAGTGTTCCAGGCTGAATGACAGGACCTGAGAATTCCATACTGTAAATCTGTCCAAATGTTTCTGAATTTCAAGTTGTGCCTTATGAGGAAGGAAATATTGCCTCAAGTGAAATAGTGTGGCTCCTGGTTTTAATTCCACTATGACTGGGGGGATGTTTTGGGGTAGTCCAGATGGTTTGTTTTTAGCCCATACTCCTGGTACTCAGAAAGGGAGCTCTGGTCCCTGCTGTGGCACATCCTTAAGGCTGAAGATAAGCCATTCCTCTTCCTGAGAAACTGTAAGAGCTATCATCTTTACTTCAGTTTTCCCCAGGATTGACTATTTGGCCATCAGCATCAAAAGTTACTTGGGCTTGGAGTTTCCCAGCAAGTCTCAACCCATGAGAGGCAATACAGGAACTCATGGATCTCTTCATGACCTGCTAAGTTGCAGCATCAGGGCGGGTGACACACTTTGTTGCCAGTGGCTCCCACAATTGTGACTTGTTTTTTTGAGAGTGGCCTCACTGGTTGTGTTACAACAGAATGTTGAACCCCTGTGTCCACCATAAAGTCCATAGGTTAGCCCCTGTGGTCATCTTGACCACAGGCTCCTGGGGGTCCAGATGAATGGAGTCCAATCTGTCCTATAGTTTTCCATGGCCACCCACAACACAAAGTCCTTCTCAGGGGCATAAGAGGAATTTCCACAGTGTTGCTGGGGGTGTTTGTTGGGATGGTATCATCCTTGAATGACTTAGTCTCTTTGGTCCTTCCAGAGAGTCACTGTAACCTGGCTGTCCTTCTTTAGCTGAGGACACTCACTTCTTCAATGCCCTTCCAGATGGCAGTATGTGCACTGGTTTGGTCTCAGACTTATTTCTATACATGAAATCCAGTTTATCCAGACCTGTCCTTGGCCCTGCGTTTGATCCTAATTTTGACTTTGTTTTCTTCCTTGGCTTGGTGGGACCCCCATTTTGGTGACTCCTTGGTTGGTGGTGATGGAAGCTGCAAGGAGATCCATCTACTTATCTTTCAATCAGTCTGTCTCTCAGCTTCCTGGTCTCTAATGATAAACACTGTGGTGGTAATTTTAGTTAGCTCACTGGCCTTCTTCCCAGCAAAACCTTCTAATTTTTGCAGGTTTCTCTATATATATCCCTAGGCCTGTCCTACAAAGGGTGCATTGACCATTTGTTGATTGGTGCCTAAGGATCAAAAGGAGTGAATAGTCAGAATGCTTCACGTAGCTGCTCATAGAACTTGGTGGGACTTTCATCGGGTTTCTGAAGCACCTCTGGTATTTTGTTCATATTTAGTGCTTTTCTTCACCCTTCTTTTAGACTACCCATAAGAACCTCTTGATACCTCTTTATGTTTTAGAGGTCTTTCTCTTTGTTAGGGTCCCACTCAGGTCTGTGTCTGGAAATTGGAACTAGGTATATGCTCAAATGTTGCTTTCTGCATCTGGGGAATGTTCCTCTAGCCATCTAAATGCCACCTAGTCACTCATGTACGTTCCTCAGGGTTGAACAGTCAGAAGAAGCTGGTGGCAGTTAACCCAGGGGGGCTGTTGGGCCAGGATGATGGACAGCATCAGATCAGTCATGGCTTGGAGCTTTTCTATGTAGAAGGGAGTATGATTTCTCCAGTTTAAAGGATTAGTGGTGCTAAAAGGCTGATACACAAAAATACATTGTCCCCCTTGGACATTTCCCTCTTAGTCAAGATAAGCAGGTCCTCTAGTTTCTCATAGAGGCATCTGAGAAGCCTTCATCTGGGTCATGGCTCTGGTCTTGGGATGGGTTCCTGTTTTAGCTTTGGGGAATGGAGGAGTCTTTGGCTTTGGGGAAGCCTCTGGCACTGAGGACATCAGGGATGAAAGAGTAGCTGGTGATGAGGAGCCATCAACTGTTTCTAGAGATGAGGGGCTGAAGGGATAGCCTGTTGTCTCAGGGGGTCTTAACAAAAGTCAGGTTATATGGACATATATGGTGGTGGATTATCTTCTGGCTCAGTGGGAAAAACTTACTCCCTTTTTGCCTTTTCTTTATCAGGGAACTCCTGTTTAATACCTTTCTTTTGGGACTTGGAGGATATTATAGCCTTGGCTGATAGCTTGGCTTGTGCTCCCAAGCAGGCTCCCAACCAAGGGAACTGTTTTTATATTGCTTCTTGACAGCAATCAATATACGGTAATTGATCTGAGTGGCCAGGGTTTCTAGTGATAATTTCAAAGATGCAGGCAATGACCTCTTTCTCTAAGGACCCTTCTGATGGTCATCCTACATCAAAAGTTGCCCACTCTAATTCAAAGAGAGTATGTGGTTTCTGCTGTGTGAGTTTTGCCCCATAGTCAACATTAAAACCTTTCTTAAAAGTTTCCAGCGTACCTTCTGATATACTCAGTTTACTTTCTATACCTCCCATGTTCCACCCTGCATCTGTGTTGCACACTTCAGACAAAATTTGCTTTGTCTCTGAGCTCTTGAGAACTAAGGTGCTTTTGATATAGTGGAACACTATAAATCCTTGACCTGGAACCTCCACTTAGACCTTGGTTGGTGGAGTTCCAACTTAAACCAGTTTTGGGTCACCATGTAACCATGGATTGGGACACAGGATTCACTTTTGTCCTGTGGGTCAAACCTGGAGGTTCTCCCCATTGTCCATCTTGTTCACATGATTTCACACAGACATGGCCAGAACAAAATGTCCATATCATCCCTGTCCCAAAAATTACAAACCTAAAAGGGAGTCACAGTTTCCTCTCTGCTTGCTGACCCCAAACAGAGACTACGTGGGTGACTCTCTGGGTCCTTTTACAGCTCCAACACCCTTTGTAGATTTCTCAGAAATCCTTGGAGGTTTATCAACCCTAACTTCTACCTGATTAATCCTCAAAAGGGAAGTTATCACTGGTGGACTGGAGCCCTATTTGTTTAGTCTGCAGTGCACATAGTTTCCTGTTTCCTGCTCCTCATGAGTTCTGTTGTGCTTTGTGGCTGTTGCACGAGGGTGCTGGGTGAGATGCTCCTCTGGCAGGCAAAGTTGCCTGCCATACATGCTAAGGGGAAGCATTGTCCTCCAACATCTTGTGAAGCCATTTCCAGAAGACAAGAGAGGCAGAAGAGCAGACTTCACCTCTGTCCCATCTGGGGTGCCAAGAAATGTTGCAGGGACCTGACACCTGAGGAAATGCCGGAAGCAGGAAGAGACTTAGATGACAAAAATCCTGGACCTCAATCTTGAAAAATTTTAAACAGTTTTATATTCAGTGACAGTGGGAGGTTACAAAACATTTACTTATTTATTTTTTCATTTTGATAAGCAAGATAGCTGTTTTGCATTGCTTTTACTAAAGAGAGCAGAAATAACATCTTCTGCACAGGGCGGTCTTCTCTGGAGTGAAGGCTCATCCCATAAGTCAAACCTTGTAAGATAAGCACAATACAGACTCCCCTATCCAAGAGGAAGTTACAAACTACAGTCTAGCACTGTGTAAGATAACCTCTTTGCAAATCTTTCAGACACCCTGTCAAAGATTTTGCTTACAGAAGCCAGTTTAACTAATTTAAAGTTACATTGTTACCATAATTAGGGGCCGGGTCTTGAAACCCCTTCCCCAGCCTCCTTCACCTTGTGGGAAGTATTAAGAACTCTTTACTTGGGGCTGGAGCGGTGACTCAGCGGTTTCAGCACTTGTCTGGCAAGCACGAGGACCTGGGTTCAAACCCCAGCACCCTTTATACAACTGAGTGTTGGAGCAACTAAGGCCATGTGAAAAACTAAATAAAGTTGTTTCTCTCTCTCATTGTCCCTCTCTCTTTAAAAAAATAATAAACTCTTTACTTCACCCGTAACATTCTCACACTATATTGCTCTTCTTTACTGTTTTGTTAACAGCTTTGTCAAGTCTGGATTTAAGTTTATTATTTCAAATTTCTGTCAATTAACATGATATGTTTTCTTTTCAAGATTTTCCAGATATTTCCTAAGACATCAATTCATGTGTAAATTGAAAATCATTTACTTAATGCATCTTTCCTCACTGCCCTGTCTTTCTCTTGCCTGGCTGCTCACTTTAAACTGGAATCTCTT
>PVKS010017070.1:0-42727 GCA_004027875.1 Aplodontia rufa | reverse complement strand
CTATGGAAAGCAGTGTGGAGAATCCTCAAAAAATTAAGGATGGAACCACCTTATGACCCAGCTATCCCACTACTGGGAATTTTCCCAAAAGACTTAGAATCAGCATATTATAGCAATGTGGCTTCATCAATGTTTATAGCAGCTCAATTTACTATAGCTAGACTATGGAACCAACCCAGATGCCCCTCACTTGACGAGTAGATACAAAAGTTTTGGTACATATATGCTATGGAATACTACTCGGCCATTAGGGAGCATGATACGATGTCTTTTGAAATCAAATGGATGGAGATGGATAGAATTATGCTTAGTGAAGTCTCCCAATCTCAGAGACTCAAGGGCCGAATGGTTTCTCTCATCTGTTGATGCTAACATATTTGGGGAAGCAGTAGGGCTGACGGCTAACCTCGCAAAACTGCAAATTGAATGACTTTCAGAACATTAGGGGGATGGCTCTATAGGATTCTCAGGGGTGCAGGGAGGGGGATGGGGAGGTGGGAGGGTTTATGAAGAACTCATAGGAGACTGGAGATTGGGAAGATGGGGGAATCATCCCAGAAGCCGATGGCATTCCTCCACAAACTATCCATTTAACACATGAATTCTTCTGGGGGAAACTGCAAAAGGTAAAATCCAAGGTGGTTATCCATGATCTGGTTTGTCCCCTCAATAACAAAGTTTATATCCATTGATTGATAATGTTTTGATAATGTTTCTCCCTCAACTGTATTTCTATATTCTTCTAATAATAAAAAAATAAAAACTGAGAAGAAAAAAAAAAGAAATGGAAATATGTTGTCCACAGTCAGGCTTAGTCCTTGCACCCTTTCTTAAGATGACCATCTTTTCACTTAGCTTACAAAGAAATGCATTTGCTTGGCTACATGGTCTAAATGCGAACCGATTACTTCTGATGTTCAGTCACAATATTAGTGATCCTCAACTCTGGAGGATCAGATTGCACTGGACTTGCTAAGAGGCAATTGTATGTTGATTTTATAGGCCACCCAAGAAAAATTTTCAATGACTAAATTTCATTGACTCTAAATCCCAGCTTCTTTGTAAAATAGGCACCATATTCCCTATCTTTTATCCTCTTTCTCTTTTTCTTCCTTTGCATCTTTTCTAAATACCCACCTCTGTCATCTATTCCCAGGATTTCAAATATCAAAAACTATATGAATCACCTTCCACAGACACTGTTGTACTTAAACAATTATTTCAAAATTGATTATCATTAAGTTTAGATTTGATCTAAAGTTTGAACTCTGTTCTTTTACGTGTTTTACTGATGCATTTGGTCAACTGCTGCACATCATAGCAACTAAATTTTATCTACTTCATGATATTTCTAATTTTCTTTTGGATTTTTATAAACTAGTTGCAGAGACTGACACCTTTATGTTCATTCACTCATTTGACTAAGATATAGTCAGTGTGCTTCTCCATATAGCATTTTCTTAATTTCAAATTCTTTCCTCTTTTCTCCTTATTTGGTCTTGGGAAAAAAATGACCTGGAGCGTATTTTTCAATCTTTCTTTTTATTTATTTTTTAGAATTAAAATAGCATTTTGACATTTCTATTTTCCAGCATGCCCACCTGGTTTTTATGGCTTGAATTGTGCTCACATCTGTGACTGCAAAAATAGAGGCAGCTGTAATGGAACAAGTGGACAGTGCATTTGCCCACCAGGTTTTCATGGCAGCCAGTGTGAAAAAGGTATAGCAAGAGCGTTTCTAAGTAAGGAATATGAAAATACTGTGTGACGTTGAGATCTTCCCAACCAAGGACAAACAATAAACCCAAACCGAAAATATGCAACAATCACATGGCTTCTGACATCAAAGTAACAGGAATTCACTCAATGGCCACCAAAATGGGTCCTTCAAATTTTGTCACTTTATGTTTGGTTCTGATTCATTGTTGATTTCCATGGGTAAAAATGCATTCTTCCTTAAATGAGATTGTTTCAGATCTCAAAACACCGTTAAAGATATTAGTCTTCAACAGATGAATATTCTACCTCTGAATAGGAGTAATTATTTCATTAAATGTGTTTAAAGAAATGTGACTTATGTATTAGGTTCAATGCCATTAAAGCTGATACAGACTTTATGAAAATATTAGAAGAGGTGAATTAGGCATTATCACTAGAAAGTAAGGCAGTTATGAGTGTTTATGAAGATATAAAGGTGAGAATTCAGTTTACTTGTATTAAGATTAGGTATTTATAAAATCATAAATGACACTGATTAGTTCTATTAGAAATAATGCCAGACTACATAATTTTTGGTTAACAACTAGTAGTACCATTTTGACCTATATTATGTACATTCATATTCACATAATTAGTACAACTATAATAATGGTAATAATAAAATGATTATAGTAATTTAACTTTATATGATGAATCAAAATTATTTTCTGTGGCCTTTAAAGAGAATCTCTATTAGTCCAATACCATATTCTCAGATGTCACTAAAACTTCACACCTGTCTCTTGTTCATCTTTATTCATTTATGATTTAGTGATTCAATAAAATGATAACTATCATGTGCCTGTTTGTATGGTAAGTTCTGGAAATATAGTGTAAGACATGGAACTTATAGTCTTCTAGAGAGATGTACAATAAATAATACTTCAAGAAAAATCTTTAAAATAACAAACTTATCAATAGACTTGATATTCTTAACTTTCTAACTTCTATTTAATTATATCATCAAAAATATAAACCAGTGGGCTAGAGCTGTAGCTCAATAGTTGGAGTGCTTGCCTAGCATGCATGAGGACCTGGTTCAAACCCCAGCACCACATACACAACTAAGTGTCAGAGAAACATAAACCAGAAAAAAAATAAATAAAATTGATTCTCTCTCTCCTCCATCTCTCTTTAAAAATAATATATATATAAAACATTGTGTGTGTGTATGTGTGTGTGTATATATATATATATATATATATGTATATGTATATACAGTGTCATAGTAAATAAATTTTAAATCCTGGGTATGAATTCAGGTATAGAATACAACTTTTCTCTGAGAATTCCAAAACTTTCTTCTCTTCCGACCAGTAAATTTCATTTTACCACCCCACTTTGCTATTTGCAACTCAATCTTGAGCATTATATCTTTAATCTCAATTTAGGGGTTGCATTATATAGCACTGTCTTCAGTATTTAACTTATTTTAGCTTAAAATAAATTTAAGTTTATTTTAACTTAAAATTCACCTCCTCAGTCACACATGACACATTCCAAGTGCTCCATGATAATACCTGTTGATTACCATATTGGAAAGTATGGTGTAACATATTTCCATCAGTGAAAGCTCAAGGGGTTCAGTTTTCAGCATTTCTCTCTCTTTTGTAGAGTGTCTGCCAGGAACATTTGGAGATAATTGCCATCAACTTTGTGACTGTGAAGGAGAAAGTTATTGCCACCCAGGAACTGGAAAATGCCTCTGCCCACCAGGGAAAACCGGAGCGCGATGTGAGGCTGGTATGATCCAAAACACCCTCTGGCTCAGGGAAAGCTGTAGACACTTTTACACTAGAAATGACATTCTGTGAAGGAACATGGCCTTCACATGGTTTTACACCTCACCTTTATTAAGACAAATTGAGGTTTATATTATTACATCACAGGTATCCACACCAGCACCTTGAATGACAGAGAGCTTAAGGTAACTACCTAGGTAGACGACTAAACAACTTGATAACAAAGTCAATTCACAGAATTCACTAGAATAAAGTAGTTATACGGAATAGTCCCAAAAGTATTCTTGAGACCCAACCTCCTAGGTAGTCTTTGGAAATTGAAATTTATAGATTTTTTTTTCTTTGCACTCATAGGAAGAATGACCTAGAATATAAAGTTCTAATTCTTCAGGAACTGTCCTAAGAAGAGGGTAGAGTAGATTGAGTCAATTGCTGGCCAATCACTTGCTCTTAGATTTGATGAATGGCTTTTCAATCAAAACACTTGATTTAATTCACAATATGCCTGAGGGACTGAGCCAGCATCAGATAGAACCCAAAACATGGTATTTAATGTCATAATTTACTTTTCTTACCTTCAAAAGAGAAGGGCTAAGGCTATGTATTTCTAAGATCATTTTCTGCAATAATAATCTGGGATCCTATAACATGGTATTTTAATAATGGTAAGAAAGCCACAGTAACCTTCTAGGCTAAAAAAAAAAAAAATGCAATTCATGAACACCTCCCACCAACCATCTCGCTTCCCATCTTGCTTCTGAGCAATGGCAATTAAGATGCTTTCTTTGAATCTAGGCATTATCCTAAATATTTTGCCTCTGTTCACTTTATCCTTATCACAACCCTGTCAGGTTGTCACTATTCATATTCCTATCTGTCAGAAGAGAAAACTGCAGCATGGAAGGTAGCAAATGACGGAACCAAGATTTAAGCCCAGGCAGTCTGGTTCTTCACGCAACGCTATCATTGGATTGATAATACCGTGTGTGAACGTTCGCATGAGTTCCAGAATAAGTAATCACCAGTGGCTCATCAAGAATGTTGTATTCCTTCCTATCTCTTCATCCAGTTTTCATAGACTCATAGAATATGACCAAGAGATTATAGATATTGACTTAGAATTCTTTAGGTTCCAACCAAGGACTTTACTGAGACAGATGTCTCCCCCAACCCCTCTTTGGCAATGCTGTATTATTTAAATTTCTAATCCTTGTGCACTGCAAGCTTCTTGAGAGTTTGATCCATATTATTTTAAATTTGTACCAAGAAGAAAAGAAAGCCTAGAGCAAAGTTAAGCACATGACAAACTCCAGCAAATGTTTGTGGAAGGGATTCTTGCTTCTCAGTATTCTTCATAAATTATAGTGGACAGAGGACTTGAACCTTCTCATAACTAAATCTGTCAGAACAAATCTGCAGTACACAAGTGGTCCATTGAATGGGCGCTAAAAGCAGAATGCTTCTATCATTTGTGGTCCCACCTGAATACTGAAGACAACCACAGATGTTTATGGAGTACACTTTATGTGCCACGCATTTTAGTTTATATACTATGCCCGTCCTGTCATCTCCATTCTTGTGTTGCACAAGAGAAAGCTGAAAAACCTTGCCCACTGTTATGCAGCTAGTAAGTGGCACTTTGGGATATGAAACATATAGTCTAGGTTCAGAGTTGAACTTTTCTTTTTTTTTATTTTTGGTACTAGGGATTATATTGAACCCAAGGGCCCTTTACCACTGAGCAACATCCCCAGATCTTTTTATTTTAAATTTTAAAACAGGGTCTCACTGTTGCTCAGGGTCTTGCTCAGTTGCTGAGACTGGCTTTGAACTCATGATCTTCCTGCCTCAGTCTCCCAAGTCACTGGTGTTACAGGCATGCACCACTGTGCCCAGCTCAGAGCTGAACTTTTAACATTCCCACTTATATTACCTCTTAAGGGGGTGGAGGAGATTAGGAACTGATTTGGCTTGTCCATGTGTTTTGTCCAATATGTAATCATTAACCATATGCTGCTATTCCGTTTAAATTTAAAACTTAAAATTTACCTCCTCCATCATACAGGATACACTTCAAGTGCCCAATGGGCACATGTAGCTATTGATGACCATCCTGGATAACACAGGTTAGAACGGTTCCATGATGGCAGAATGTTTTATTGGATAGCACCCAGCAATGTTTTATAACTAGCCACTAAACCAAGACTGCTTATGGACAGGACGTAAGTTAAAGACTATTCTACCTTCTATGACCTGAATTCCCGTATCATATAGCCTCTCACTATCCAGAAGTAAATTGTCACAGGACTGTGGATCATACATACTAACATGTGCATTCTCCATGGGTTCCACAAGGTCCCTCTTGTCACTGCGGTGCCCATAGCCCTCACAGATGTAGTACAAGGTCTTTTATTTGCATTTTTATTTTCAATTAGGCACAGTTCATCTGTGATATTAACTGTGACCAGCTGTGTCTATGCAGGCACCATAAAGATAAAAGACCTCATTTTAACTTGAACTCTGGTAAAGGACCTATTAAACAGCCATAATATTAATTCATAAAAGAATGTAACAACTTTTTATTGGATTATTCCCCCCCTTGGTAAATTAACATTTGCAGACATTCAAACAGATGTCTTAAATACACATCATTATTAACATGAAAATGTGGTATTTTTATAAATTAAAATCAGATTCTGTACTGCTCAGGAGAGATCCTGACTAATAACTCTCTTTAAAAGAAGAAAACGTGGTCTTACCACCAAACTAAGTAATCCTGCAACACTGTGGACTGAGGTGGGTGTGTGGAGCTAAATTTGAAATGACATATAACTTTAATTTTTTTTTTCACAAAGCTTGGTGGTTTAGAGAAGACATTCATAGAGCAACATTTGCACTACCTCCAAAGCTTCTTCCTGGAGGAAGAGATTGAATTACTGCTTGCTATGTTGAGGCCTATAAAAAAAATTAATTGCAAAATTGTTTTATGTTTCTATTTGCTTCATATTTAAAATGTAATTAGTTGATTTGCATGAGAGAGGTAGACCAGATATGAGCATACCTTCCTAATGCAAGGCAGTCAAAAATCAAGCTTCCAACTTCTCCTTGTATATTTATGAGGAACCAAATTTTCTCTAATCCAGGAAAGAGGATATTGAGGCAGTAAAGATGTATTAAACAAAAGTTTTGCCCACAAGCTCAAACTCACAGTACTACCCATATCTTTATGTTTATAATGATATTTCCGGAATTTTCACTTTTCAACCTGCTGATTCCTGGTTCGGACTTTCTTCAGCATATTCTTAATACCTTGTGTCTTTCCACATAGTAGTGCAGAATGAGGAAAAATCAGCAGGTGAGAATTCAGAAACCCAGCTCTGACCTTTATCAGGGATATAGCCATTCAGAGGGTCACTTATGCCATATCAAACCTCAGTTTATTTCTCTCTAAAATAAGACAACTTACTGCACTGCCATATTCACCTCTCAGGTTGTTAAAATCAGTGAGATAATATATTAGCAACCCACTTTGCTAACCGGACAAAAATAGGTGAAGTCAAGTCTCCAGTCTTTGTACATTGGTAAGTTGAGTGACTTTCCAGTCCTGTCTGAGTGGCCAGGAAATGTGAGACTACTTTGTTCCTGTGGGTTGGGCTGGGCTTCTTCTTATCCTCATAATCCTTCAGAAAAAGGACCTGTTTTTTTTCTCTGCTCATTCTTTCCTGGATACCAGACTAGGAGCAAACACCCAGGCTGGCCCATTTTAGTCCACATTTAGTTATTTATAAAGCTAACACTTCTATCCCGTTTTCTTCATTTTTCCTATTGATTGCAAGCATAGTAGAATTCAACTTAAAGGTGGTTTGAATCCTTTAGTGCATACAGTAGAATTTTATAGCAGTAGACACAGGGGAATCTGTAGCCCTCTTGACATATTTCAAGAGATAAAAGAGTTGAATTTAAAGCCATCTCACTTTCAACCACAGAGGCACAAATAATCATGTTTTTAACCTTAAGACAAATCTCAGGTATTGTGCATTCAGGATGAATCTTCTCTTTCTCTGACCTCAAGGCAACTAATCTGTTTTCCCTGGGCCCCTCACAAGGCTGCTGCTATAAATGTTATTGAATAATCTAATTCTGAGAAAGCACTTCAAAAATATCAGTTGCCGTCCTTACTTCTCTTCTCCCAAATCTGTCACGAACTTCCTTATTACTTCTTACCTCCCTCCTGGTTTCTTTGGAAGTAGTTGCTTTTATTGTACAATATTCTAGCATGGAAGAAAGGATAAAATAAAGTTTGCTACAAGTCTATCATTATCCTATTAAGTTTCAAGAAGTAAAGTAACATAAGTGTGCTTGAAAAGCATATTTGAATTGCTGTTATTTCTTCCCCCTGACAGAATGCAAGCCAGGCCAGTATGGGCCGAACTGTGCTCTGAAATGTCAGTGTGCCCAAGGAAGTCCCTGCAACCCTCTTAACGGGAGCTGTGCTTGCCCCTCAAGCAGGATGGGTCCAACCTGCGAGGAAAATGGTTTAGAACATCTTCAATAACCAAATACTGGCAGATTTTTGGTTGCTAATAGATTTTTGTTGCAGTTCAGCCGCAGTTTATTATCTTAACTTGGCAGAGAGATCGACTTTCTCCACCGTCTTCTGCCCAGCCCTGCTTGCAATGAGGGGAAAACGAGACATCTCCAGTTGATCACTTCCACACTTGAGTCCAATCTCCAGCCTAACTTCCCAACTCCCCCTTGCTGAAGAACATACCCAAGAACAAGAGAATGTTTTTGCAGGATCAGAACCATAGGAACATTTGGACTAATAAAAGAGCCTCTCTTTTTTTATGTGCACAGGAGGTATTTAAATTTGGAAGGAAGACCTGCTTTTCAGTTCACGTTGGACTGCACTGAAATATTCACACCTATTCAGTGAAGACCACAGTGGCCATTAAGGAGCTGGATCCTCTTTAGAAATATCTAGAATTTCATCTATTTATTCTGGGGATCCATGCTTCACAGCTAACTCTGCTTCAGATTGCTAATGTATTGTATCTAAAAATATGACTCTTGGTGTGGGAGGCTATTAAGATTCTAGCCACATAAAGATTAAAGTAGATGTATGACATGCACATTTGTAGTGAATCATCAAAATGTTTAATGCTGTTTTCCCTGTCACTGGCCAGGAGGCAGGGAAAAAGAAAGGGTAGAAGTGATTGAACCCATTGCTTAGCCTATTTTGGGTGACATGAATTTTCCATAAATTAGAACTTGATCAAATTTAGACTTTTAATGCAGATTGGTAATATTGACTCAAATTGTTCTTCATTTAGGACAATTTACAGCCATTTGTAAGCATAAAACGGGCACTGTGACAATCCCCGGAGAGACACAATGATAAATACAATTTTATTTTAGCTCTCAAGTAGTCTCTAAGTATTTACATTTTCAGACTGCTGGCTAATTTATATCAGCAAACAACAATTTTCTTGATTGGTAATGTTACTCATGTTACGCATTTTCCATGATTTTTAAGGATAAAAATAGAGAATATTAAAAGTATATGACTAAGCTTAGCGTGGTGGTGCATGCCGGTAATCCCAGTGGTTTGGGAGACTGAGGTACAAGGACTGCAAGTTCAAGGTCAGCCTCAACAATTTAGCAAAGCCCTATACAACATAGTAAAACTCTGTCTCAAAATTTTAAAAAATAAAAAGGGCTGGAGATCTTGCTCAGTGGGTAAGCACTCCTAGGTTCAACCCCCAGTACAAAAAATAAATAAATAGATAATTACACAGCTAGGCATTATTTATGCAAAATGACTAGAATTGTGAGTGGCTTTTAAATCAAAACTGATTCAGGATAAAATTGAATGCAGGCTTCATGAAAAAGACCTACTGCTATCAATTTAGTACAGTTGCTAATCTTTAGCCTTAATCTCTCTATTTCAGTATACCTACAGTGGGAAACCATGCAAAATTTAATGTCATTAAATGAAATAAAGGATTTAATAAGAGCATTTCCTCAGAGATTCTTTATAAATTTAGTCTTAAATGGAATACAATTTACTTTTTTATTTTTCTCAAGTGTTTGGAATTAAAGTTTTATATTTGCATGTATTTTAACTATGTAGGTAATAGTTAATAGTCCAACTATTAGTTTGAATCAATTAAAATCCATGCTTTATTCTGATTATATGCCCATTTCCCTTATCCAATATTGTTCAAGCTTCTCTAGACTATAGCCACCTAACCTACAGAGAGACTAAGCAACATAAAAGCAGCATTCTCTCTTGGACTACCACCTCCACACTCCTTTCATTTTAGCAATTGTTAAAGAAAGCAACTCAAATAGGGAAGAGAACAAGAAATTAGAATTTGGGGCTGGAGTGGTGGCTCAATGCTTAAAGTGCTTGCCTGGCATGTGCAAGAACCTGGGTTCAAACCCCAGCACCACATACACAACTAAGTGTCAGAGCAACAAAAACCAGTTGAAAACTAAATAAAGATGATTTTTTTCTTTGTCTCTCTATCTCTTTCCCACTCTCCCTCTCTCTCTCTCTTTAAAAAAAAAGTAAGTTGAATATCTCATTATTTATTATAGTAATGAGAAGCTGACTAATACATATGCAAAGATGCTTTTTGAAAGTAACCAAAAACACATTGGAAACATTTTTGAATTCTAAACATTTTTTTATTTCAGTTTTTTTATATGAGACAATTTGTAAACATTTTTGTAAAGAAAAGTGGCTATGATATCTTGCATATGTTCTAGCTGACTATATCATGATCAAAGTTAAATTCAACTTGTCTAAAGGGTCATGTGATAGTGCAAATACAGTTCATGTTATGAATTCGCTTTCCCGCTCGTGTGTGTGTGTGTGTGTGTGTGTGTGTGTGTGTGCTTGAGGTTGAAAAGAGGCTAAAAGAAGAAAATATATGGAATGTCTGGCCTTTGCTGAGAACTATATTTCTGGTTTGAACCTGGACCATCGCATATGCCAGGCAAGTGCGATATCACTGAACCACCTCTCCAGCCCCAACTTATTTTTTTAAAAAGGCCTTTCTTGGCTCATAGTTTTGAATGTTCCAGTCTCTGACTGGTTAGACCTATTGCTTTAAGGCCTCTTGGTATGGGGGTAGCACATCATGGCAAGAGCCTATGGAAGAACTGTTCTCATGACCAGGATATGAAAGAGGAAGAGAAAGCTGTTGTAGACCTATAATCCCCTTCACAGACAAGTCCCAAATGACCTAAAGCTCTCCCACCAGGCCCTACCTCTTCAACATTCTACCATCTCCTAATAGCAGTGTACTGGGGACCAAGTCTCTACCTCATGGACCTTTGGGAGACACTTAGATTCCAACTAAAGGAGGGCGAAACCCTGCAAAAATTAATAGGCAGTGCAGAGTAGTTCTTCCTAAAAATAGTTCAATTTTTTCTTGAGGACACTGGCAGATTCTGAAAATCATTAGAGGCAATATTTCACACATGGACCATCATACACTGAATGTTAATCTCAAATTATGTGACAGTCATATATATTATAATGCCCTTGCAAAATCATACAACAGAATTTAAAAATTTGCTTTCTAAGGCAAGGTATCAGAGAGGAGGGAGGTACAGTGGCATGTGGAGGGAATATTAAACAAATTATATTGTTGATTTGTATGCATCTAATAATATGTGACAACTAATCCCATCATTATATAAAACTATAATGCACTAATAAAAAATATATATATATAATTTTTTTAAAAAATTGCTTTCTAATAACTGCCATGTTAAAAATGTTTCAAAATAAGGGGCTGGAGTGGAGGCTCAGTGGTTACCGTGCTTGCCTGGCATGTGCGAGTACACGAGTTCGAACCCCAGCACCATGTACACAACAAGGTCTCGGAGCAATGAAGGCCACATGAAAAACTGAATAAAAGTTTTTTTTTTCTCTCTCTCTCTCCCTCTCTTGCTCTCTTTCTCTCTCTTTCTTTATCTCTTTAAAAGAAAAAAATTTTAAAAATGTTTCAAAATAAGAATATATATGTAAAACCCCTATGTTTTTGAACAAATAAGTAAAGCACACTGTTCGCTTTCACATTGTCTAAGGATTTGTCCAAGGTTTAACTATTCAGGGAGAGTATTATTTACCAAGAAATAATTTGCATGAAATTGCAAAGAATCTACTGTTAGGCATGCACTCTTTAAGCTACAGTTCAATGCAAAATCGGAATCCTTGTCACTGAATAGGAATATTTAGTATATTACTTCTCCTACTTTTCATCCCTGAATAATCTGTCTTTTAATGTAGAGATGCTGATCCCCAAAGGAAATTCATCCACACATAGTATTTAACCTCTTTATAAAAGTGCTTGTGCCGTGATGCTTTAAGCGCTTTCATTTGAAACACAGGATCAGAGTGGGGATTATTATGCTTTTCTGCAATAATACAGCTCAAGTTTAAAGAAAAGTCAGCAGATGTATGGAAGTGTGTTGGCTAATTTGGACTCCCAATTCAACATGCCAGGGATATACCATTTCAATGTAACACCTAACTTTCCCCTACTCTTTCTAACTTCTACATTCATTTATTGAGTTTTCCAGATGAGACAGCTATTTGACACAGGTTAAATTATTTTTAGAGAACTTGGAAATCATTCCAAGAGTTAGTGGCAAGAATGGCATTTCCTTTGTTAGAAATAGCAAAGAGGGTTTGGCCTCTCCTGGGCCTCTTTCACCTTGGTTTCTCCAAGACCTGGTAATACAGATGTAGCAAGAATTTAAAAGAGCATTTTGATGAAGTGAACAAATAATAGTAACTGTCTACACTCTAGGAGTTATGTATGCAATTCAGTTGAAATAACTTTTCATGGTTCTGTAATAGAAAAAAATTTAAAGTAGCTGAGCTTTTAAAATAGGTTTCAAAGCACTTAGTCCCTCTTAGCTAATTGTGTAGAAACTGTGTTCCACTCTTTCCTGTTTATATGTTAGTTTTTGTAAATCAAAAACTCAAATACCAATAACTAAAATCTAGGATATATATTTAAAAGCAGTGGACACCTCTTCTTATTCTTCCAAATATTGGCCCATTTTTTTATCTCAAAGTTTTACATGAAACATTTAACCATTCCTCATTTTAATGTTTGTGTGCAAGTAGCTCAAATTTTTAAGAATATTAATTCAAATAACACCAATATTTTAAAGTATTTTTTCCACAGGATGTCTTAAAACATATAGGAAATTACATATTAATGCTTCTACTTTAAAAGGATACAAAAACATTTATAAAATATAATTTTATTGCTCAGATTTCACAAGAAAAGTTCAACAATAGTCCAACAGACAAAAAGATGCACATGAAGAATTGGATATGAAGTGCTTAACTGTTGACATATTAGTTTCTTGAAATGCAGAGCACTGGTTTATGAATAAATTCCATATGTGAGATTTGGATGAATTTGAGAAAGTATTTGGTGAATAATGGAAACTGTGACTGATTAGACATCTAAATGACTAATTGGTGATAATTCAAATCACTTATTGACTGAAAATTCCCTACTTGGTGTCTCTTTTTTAAGCATTATCAAAAAAAAAAGAGTTTTGTTTCTATTTTTGTTTTTCATTTAACCCTATAAGGAATTTACTAAATCATTTAAAAGTCTGTATTAGGTGCATGTTACACTAGGTACTATTTTGGGAATGAAAAAATAATATTAGTGAACAAGGTGGATACGTTTCGTGTCCTCATAAACTTAGAGTCAGGAGACTATTAACCAACATAAGCAAAGATTTTAGATGCTTTTGGCTGTGCAGCAAGTTTACCATTCATTTATTCTTCCTAAGAATATATCTCAAATTTGTTAATTCTCCTATATCAATGCACACTTTGATAAATAAAAGGTATTCTACCTAACCTTAGAGCAATTTTACTCTTAATGTTGGTAGAGGAAGTGAAATGTCTTTTTTTTTAACTCATGAAATAAATTTCAAATTTACAGAAAACTGAAGGACAGAATGGAGAAGGGATGTCTATTTTCAAAGCTGTTGTAACTCTAATGGGATGAGGATTGAAGTGATGAAAGCAGAGAACATGCTCCCCATTCTGACTCCTGTTTTGTGTTTGTGGCATCTGTTAGTGCTTTCTTGATGGGGATGAGTTTCCCATCGATACACTCTCTCCCATCTACTTTTAGACATGTTTAAGAATCTGGCTTGATTACAAGACAAGTGATCCTCAAAGACATTTAAAAATATATTGCTATTTAAGTGGGATTTCAAAAAAAATTATATTTGAAGTGGCAAAATACACGTAGCATAAAGTTTACCATCTTAATCATTTTAAGTGTGCAGTTCAGTGACCATAAGTGCATTCACTATGTTGTGCCATAATCACAAAAGATTTATTTTTAAAGGAAGGAAGAACTTCTTTTTGACAATCAGGTTACATGCTAGGGCCTCAAGTTCAAGTTGTTGGTCCACTTGAATAACAGCCAATGTAATGCTTGCACATTTGAAATTTTTCATACTCTTTGAAAAACTTAGATATTTGAAATATATTTTCTATAATTTCCCCCCTATTTTATGGCCATTTCTGCAACAAGGACAGGGTTCACAAGTAAGCAGGTTTAAACTTTTTCTCGGAATCCGGGGACTGGAAGAGCAGTCATTTTAATAGACACATCTTTGTTGCAGCTCATTATCATTGTTCAAGAGGTACTGAAAAAGTATAACCCAATAATAAATCATTGTGTTCCAGGAAATAGTAATTGAACTTGAATCTATTTTGAACAACCTTCATGGATTTCTAAGATTTTTACTATTTTCCTAAATGTCTGGCTCCCAGGACACTACTCTGGCCTGCAGTGGTCACAATAGGAAAACTGTGACACAGAAGCTCCCACAGCCTTGACGCCTGGGGCAATGTTTCCTGATGAGCATAGAATCACAAATTAGTAGCATTTAGTAAAAGGGGGAAAAGGAAAGGCTCAGATTGATTGGTTCTTATAGTCAATACCAACACCAACAACTGAGGAAATTCTGTTTAAACAGAGCTAAATAATATACTTTACTGCAGGGCTTGGTGGGAACTCAAGTGTGTTATTGCAATCTGTGAATTTCCAATAGGAAGACAGAGTATGCAAAGAATTCCAAATTGTTCAACCAGAAGTTCCTTTTGAGGGGCATATTTTGAAAAACTAGCATCCCAAGGAATATCTTTCACGAAAAATGAGGATGAATGCTAAGCGAACCATCCTTCATCCAGACACCCTGACCACACGTTTTTATGGTGTTTCTAGGAAATGCCTGAGACATCTCTTTCAGCAAGACCTGTCTAGTTTCCAAGGGATCCCCTATAAGCCAGTAAATATTTCCCAGAATGGAACTTTGGAAATATAAAGCAAAATGTTGATAAAGGCTTTTAAGAAGATCTGCTTCTCTTGCTTGTCTGATTAAAATGAAAAAAAATGAGTAAGTAGTTCTTTAAGGACTGTGAGGAAGATATGAAATGTGTTGTGTTTATATGGAGCATTCTAAACTTATACAGGAGAGGTGTTAGAAAAATGTGTTAGGAAATAAAAGACTAAAATTTCTCTAACATCTGGGCATTTTATAGTACCTTTAGTATTATTTTGCATAACTTGTGGGAATTTTTTAAATGTATTAAGATCTCCAAAGAGCGAATGTTTAATATCCCACTAGAATGAATTTAATTACTTTCTGGGCATCACTAAATGGTTACATAAATTGTTGTCATACCGTTATTGAAGTGTGTAGAGTCTGATTGAGCTAGAATTATTATAACCTATACATTATTAATTAGTGAACTTCATACTTTTCACTAAATAAATTATTTAACATAAATTATCCCTCATCCCCCCCCAAAACATACACACAGAGACCCATTTATGTTGTTGGTGAAAAATTTAAAGGAGTTACTTTCAAAATTAAAAATTAAAAATGGACTTAAAAATGAAGATGTAGCTCAGTGGTAAAGAGCCCCTGGGTTCAATCCTGCGTGCTCCTCCTGCAAAAATATCCAATTTATTTCAAATAAATGTATAAACTGTTGGGTTCATAAAAATCTTTCTCATTGAAAGATAGTGCCACTTCTACATGGTTTTTATAGACATATATTTGAATTTAAATATTTGTAAATTAGTAAATAAACCTAATCTCAGGTTGTGAATGGCCAGGTTATGTTGCAGCTTCTTGATTTGCTTAATATTTGAATCTTTGCCAGGAGAGATTCTTGTAAAACAGAGAATCATGTATGCTTGCAATCAGAAATTTAAGGCACCCCAGCTCTCATATTAAACAGGCAAGGAAACTAAGGCACAGAGATCAGGTCCTACAAAGAAAAACCACAGAGCCAAGACTCGGATCTCTTAGATCTCTCTCTCTCTCTCTCTCTCTCTCTGTCTCTCTCTTTCTCTTCTTATGCCTTTTGGTTTTTTTGGGGGGAGGATTTTTGTTTGTTTGTTTTTTTATGGTCCTGGGGATTTAAACCAGGGGCAATTTACCACTGAGTTGCATCCTCAGCACTTTTATTTTTTATTTTGAGACAGGGTCTCATTAGGTTGCTTAGAGTCTCACTAAATTGCTGAGGCTGGCTTTGAACTTGCCATACTCCTGCCTCAGCCTCCAAAGTCGCTGGGATTATAGGCATATACGACCATACCCACCTCATCTTGTGCCTTCAGATCACTCCCCTCCCTGAGACACAAGAGGAATTCTTTTGGAAAGAAGGACCAGTGAGCTTTACTTTGCTACAATCCCTTTGAATTCCAAATTTGTGGTGTCACCACTGATTAGATATCCACACTGTGTCCAAGAGAGTCAGTTAAATACAGATATAAGGAGTTGAAGCCAATGAGAGGTTCATGGTGTGTAATAACTTTATTGTCTTCCAAGAAAGTAATCTGAATTTAATATTTTATATCTTCTTTGACATATATTATTCAAACTCTATATTTTATGTTTGAGAATACTCTTTTGCCAATATATTGTAACAATATCAATTTCCTCAACTTGATTGTTTCTGAAACAAATGATATATACAATTCCCAGATTTATGTCACATAAACATGAATTCCTCATTTATACCCATTGTGTGCCAAAGAAACCTCTGAGAAGCTCTAATACCCCTTTCCAGCCATAAGGAAATGTTGCACTACTTTTATCTTTTTTCCATTGGTGAAAACAATGTGATGAACACCCCAGAAAGTGTACCCCAGAAAATATTAATGAACCTCTTTCTTAGGAAGGTGATTAACTAACCACATGCTATCTTATATTTTCCTTAATCAAGAGCAACACAGTCAAAGAAATTTAGATTAATTATACAGAAATGGGTGATCCAGATGTATGTGTCCTTTAAAGTGGTGGTTCTCAAACATAATAAGGAGTCAGAACATCTGAATTTCATGCTGCTCAAGAAAAAATGGAATTACTGAACTGTTTAATCATATATGAGCTGGAACTGATAATCCCTTGAGAAACTATACTTTATGCATGTAATATAAAAACTTAAATGCAAATATATATATGATTGCAGAAATTCATTAACTTCATTCAGGCACAGTTATCTTTCTGAGAACAAACATCAATATATTTTATCATATTTGCGTATTCACTTTGTCTGACTCCACAATTATTGGGTATTGATATTTTTAAAAGAAAGTTTTATTGGTTAAAATGTCAAATATTGGCAAAATGTTAGAATTTTAATATTTTATATCTTCTTTGACATACATTATTTAACCTTCATATTTTCTATTTTAAATACGTTTCTGCTAACATTTTTTAAAAGAGAGAGGGACAGTGAGAGAGAGAGAGAGTGAAAGAGAAAATCAATTTTATTTAGTTTTTCATGTGACTTTTGGTGCTCTGACACTTGTTTGTGTACATGGTGCTGGGGTTTGAACTTGTGTTCTCAAACATGCCAAGCAAGTGCTGTAACCATTGAGCCACTGCTCCACCCCTCTGCCAATATTTTTTAACAATATCGTCATAAAGAAGAAAATCTAATCAAATGTAAACTTGGAAAAAAATTTGCCAATTTCAATTAAGCAATAGAAAAAAATCTTTTCCCAAGTTTTCATTATGTCATTGCATAATTTAAGGACCATTACTCCAGGGACTGGAGTGGTGGCTCGGCAGTTAAGGTGCTTGCCTGGCATGCAAGAGTATACAAGTTCAAACCCCAGCACCACATACACAATGAAGTCTTGGAGCAACAAAAGCCACATGAAAAACTAAATAAAAAACTGTTTCTTTCTCTCTCTCTCTCTCTTTCTCTCTGACCCTTTCTCTTAAACACTAACAAAAAAAAAAAAAGATCATTACTCCAAAGACGATATTATAGTTTGTTGATCAAAAGATAAATACAGCAACTGTGTTTCGATCTGTATATGGGTACATTTTTAAAACAGAGAACCTGAAGCTTTAGTCAATAATGAACTTTTAAAAAATAAACCTAGGTATTATAAAATGTTGCTTTTTCTTTAGCCAAATGTGTCTATGATGTGCATTCTTTGTGATATTGTATGTGCTAATAGTCACAAACAACTAATATATTACTTTTGGGATGAATTTTTTAAACTTGAGATATAAGGAGCTGGCTATTTTTAAAAGGTTAAATAAGTTTGATATTTTTAGATCCCCATTATTTTATTTGACAGTATCAATTCACTAGGTGACATGTTCTCTTTTCCACTCTGGTTATTTGAAATTACTTGTTGTGACAAATTAATCTTTTTGAGAGGTTTCCCTTCTCCCTTTATTTCCTTGGTCTATTCTGGCATGAATTTCTGTGTAATTTTTTTTCTTGAATATTTTATACTGATTTCTTTTTTTTTCCTTTGTGAGTAGTAAGAATGTTTTATCTTTTCTAATCCATAGTGTTGTTGCAAAAACCCAAATTATTTATTCTTAAACACTATAGTATTATATTTTGTTAATATTATTACTCCCTTAAATCACAATTTAATCAGCCCAAATACAGTCAATCAAGTGGCTTGTCTGTGTAGATAAAGTTGTTTTTACAGGTGTTTTTTCTCAAGCTGATTATGCATGTTTCTCTTTGGGTGATAATAATAATTATTTAATTGACTAATGTCATTTATCAAGTTCTTCATATATACCAGGCTGCATAAAAAGAATTTTTCAAACATTTTTACTTAATCTTCACAATAATTACTTGGTAGATATGAATGGTCAACTGATTTTTCCTTTTAACAGTTGGGAAAGTTGAGTCTTAAAAGAATCTCATACCTTGCTGAGGTCATGTGGCTCCTAACTGGAAATGGAGCAGAGCTCAGGTTTCCCTGAGTTTACGGACTAAGATCTTGACTACAGTATGTGTGTAATTGTAAAACACTACACAGCAAATATAAAATTTTGATAAATCCAAATTAAAATGGGATCACTCTCTAGATACCTATTGCTAAGCAGTGCACAGGGGGAATCATATCCTCAACCACCTTTATTTTTGTGTTATATGAAATCTGTATGCATATTTTTGGGTTTGGTTTTTTCTTTTTGACACCTATTCAAGCAGTGATTAAACAACTGGTATCTCTGAGTGACCTTAATTTTAGATCCAAAACAGTCACAGTATTTCCATTTGTACCCTGTTCTTTACCAATCCCCAACCAAATGCCTAAAATCAGAATGACAATAAATTATGGTGCAATCTCATGATAATATTGAATATTTTGGTTCTTAGTTTCATAACAATACCTCTAGGTAATTTTTGCCCCTAGTTACCAGTCCAGTTAATTTCAGACCTATACTGCTGATGTTCTGTGTTTGTGAAGAGGGTTTCTTTTCGTGCTTTGGGGAATGTACTTTCTGTTTTTCAGTATTCATAAGGATAGAGCTTCCATCCCTCGCTGGGAGACTTCGATGACTGCTCTCTGTAGCAGGAGGTCCCTCTTCCCAGCCATGTGCTTCCACCCTGCTTTCCATAGTCAACCCACCATATGTGCTCCAGCCATGCAGGACAACTTGCTCTCCCCCTAAGTCCCCACAACACTGCTTAAAATGCTCTCCACTAGCTGCATGGCAAAGCTATTTATTCTTAAAGACTCCTTCTGAGTCCTACCCATCCCCAAGTTCTCTGCCCAAATGCATAAACTTTCTTTTCAGGCTTCTATACCACAGAAGCCAGCATGTAATGGGACAGAAACAAATGATTTATGATATTGTCAACCATATTAAAAATGAATTAGAGGCTGATCTACCTATCGAGAGGCCTCTTCTCTCTTCGAAAATTTAAGAGTTCTTTGTTTAAATTTCAAACACCTACTCCCCTTGCGACTATAATTGGCTTGGACTAGCCATCGCCAAATGAACATATGTGGACAGTAGATGCCAAATAATGCAATTTTATTGAAATATGCATGTGGCTTTTTTGTTGGCGGCAGAGTATATTGCTATCCCACCATATATACTTAGTTCAAAAAATGCAGCATAAGGAAAAAAACAGATCCCATCTGCCAGGCAAAATAGCTGTAAAGTGGAAAAATCAGTTTTCTAATGAATCCATTGAGAGTAACTCGAGTTATTTTTTAATGTAAGGGCAAATAAACTCTTGAGCAGAGCTGCATAGCCATGTAGTATTCTTTTAATTTATAGTGAGACCAAATCCAAATCCTGGTTTTAGCTAAATTAGAGTGTTCCCAGAAGACAGAATGATCAGACAACACAAGAAGGCTTACACTGGCCTCCTAGAAGCTGGCTTACGGTCTATGGGGACTAGAATTCCCTTCTCAAGACAAGTAAACATCTCTTCCTGCATTCATGAGACTCACTGAAGAACTTGGCCAGATTTTTCTGTTTTCTTTAGCACATGCTGACAGTACCAAGAGGGCTGCTCTACTCTGTTCCAGTCTGAAAGAGTGTAGAATAAAGGCTAACACCTGTTAGTTCTTCTTTTAGGACCAGCATCTTCTGGCTCAATTTTAGGTCCTCCATTTGTTAAATACTCTTTTTTTCTTTATCTACTAATCATTTTATTTGAAGCATAACTCCTTCATAGGAGTTAAATGCTTACAAAGAAAGTTCCTCTACATGGTGAAAAATTAATTATGATGTGCATCATGTAAAGGCCAAGAAATTGAAAATAAGAATTTGGGACTTGTGGTTATTAAGATCCATTCTTCTCCATGAAGGCCATAAAACTTCACAGCACCTACCTGAGCTGCAGTGTGGATGCAGACAGGTGCCTTTGAATCCCACCTTCATCAAATACAAAGAGAGTGATCTTGGCTAGTAGTTTAACTTGTCTCAATCAAGACGGGAACATCTTTTGTCATATGTACCTTGCAGGTTAATGTGGACATTTTCATATTATTATTATTGAACAATACAAGTTGTGAGATTATACATAAATTAGGTGATGACATTTTGAAAATCTCTTGCCTCGGTTTTGGAATCAGGAGAACTTAACTCTCTGTCTTTGTCTCTATGCAGCTGGATAAGCAACAGCACTTGATGCTTTGAATTTCATGCTACTCACACTGACAGAAAGGAACAGTGAGAGATCAGAGCAAGCAAGCAGTTTAAATGAGAATGAGAGCACAGCACCTGGAATGTAGAGATTCCTGGCACATACCTGTGGAACCTGGACTACAAGAATAAGTTCCCCCATTAGTAATAATGCCATTAATAACAATAGTAACAGCACATAGATTTTTTTTCATTCATACCATTGGGCTTAGAACAGCATACCCCAAAATAGGTCGCTTTGGCATCCTGTCTGTTTTAAGCTGAAGGGAGAAAAATACAGAAACAGGAAGGTCCCTCTCCAACCTCCTTTCTCCCCTGAAGACCTTCATGTCACAGGTGTCCTGCCCTATACCTAGAGGGAAGAAATATCACGCAGAGAATCCAAGAAGAATCTGAACAACTAGACCTTCCTAAACTCCTTCTATTTTGTTACCATTAGATCATAGCCTTGTGTTTTCCAATCCTACTTTTCTCTACCCAGTTGTCCATAAAATGATACAGTTTTGATGGTTCCATGAGGTTTCATTTCTGAAATCTCCTGTGTTCCATTCAACTGTGGTTACGTAAATTTATTATGCATCTCTCTTGTTAATTTTTTAGGGGCCTCAGCTATGAAGCTTGTACTGTGTGAGAAAAAGTTCTTACCATGTCTCCTTTTTATTATCCTATGCCCTGGACATGTTTTAGCTACTTAAAACCTACAACAGCCCTGGAGGTAGTTACTTTTCATCTATGCTTTCATTTATAGGCTGTCCTATCAACACTGCCTTGTGTGGGACAGTACTTGACAAACCAGGTATCAGAACACAGGAAATATAATGGAAATTTTACCATGAAATATTTGAAATTAGAAGCTCACTCAGAACATTCAGAACTTAGAATTCCAGTTTTGAATTGTCAAGCTCAGTCAGGAAGATAACAAGTTTCAGGCCAGCCTCAGAAATCCAGCAAGACCCTGTATCAAACAAGAAATTTAGAAGGTGAGGAATGTAGCTAAGTGGTAGATCACCTAGAATCACCCCTGGGTTCAATCTCCAGTATAGATAAATAAATAAATAAAGTTACAATTCTCCCTTCCATGACATGGTCTCATAACTGAGAAGCAAAGTAAGAATTATTCATACCTTTAATATTATTAAAGAAATAAACTTGAATAACTGAATCATCCCTCTAGTATTTTTGCTTTTGAGTAGAAGAGGTTTGCTAAATATTTAAATTGTCTAAAATTCTAAACATCTGTATTAAATTCTTTCTATTAGAAGACAGTCATTGGTAATTTAACAAAAATTTCTGATACTCTTTGACTGATTCCTGAAAGAATGATACTAAAAATATTTGCTTCCTCTCTTAGGTCAATGATAGATGAGTGTTCTACACTCATCTATCATTATCATACTAGAAGCATCTTGAATCCAGTACTGAAATGCTGGTTGTGGTGGTGAATGCCTTAATTCTAGTGACTTGGGAGACAGAGGCAGGAGGGTCGCAATTTCTAAGCCAGGCTGACCACTTTAATGAGAATGTGTCTCAAAATAAATAATAAAATCAAATAAAAAGGATCAGGAGACTGGAATGTGTGGGAAGGTTGTTCAGAGAATATCTTACTATTTCTAAGCAAAACAGCATGGAAATTGATGAGAATGAATGAAAGGATGGATAGCATGGGTCATGTCAAAATGTGTGATCAGATAAGTTATAATTCGCACCCATGTTATGCTCTGTGATTTATCTTAAGCCCTTAGAAGCCCCAAGCCAAGGGAACAGTGCCCTACTGCTAAAAGTACGTTGTGGTAAATTAGACAACTCACTGTTTTCCGTCACTTCTGACTCTACTTCAATCAGAGCTTCATGACGAGCACTTTACTGCTCTTTCAGCACTGTTCTCAAGGGCAATTCCCCAGTGTGCAAGTCAGCGCTGGATACAGATGGGAGTCAGGTGGGGAGAAGAACAGAGAAGAAAAGAAAATCTAGAGATTGGGCAATGCATAAAGTAGCAGAATCCAAGGTTTTTAGAAATCTTAAAAACCCTGGAATCTTCTATTTCTCACTCTATGAAATAAGCATTGTTATAAACTGGTGTTCCTTCCTCCTGTCTTGGGCATCTTCGGCAATTCTGGCATACCATTCTGCTCCCTTTGTCGCTGGAAGTGACTTCTTTTTTAACAAGACAAGGGTGATCTTTATAGAACTCCCGTTCTTTGGAAAATAAATCTTGATAGTACTTGACAGTCTTTCACATGTTTGAAGCTAGCTTCCATGTTTCATTATGTTTTTTCCGCTGCAGGTGAAAAATCATTTGTAACTTTATCAGCTTCTCGTGCTGTTTGTGAACTACCTCTGAAACTATTCCAAATTAGCAGAGACCTTTTTGTGGTTGCCAAAACTGTAGTTATAATTTTAAATCCATTATTACATAAGGGTTACTGGATATTTCCTGGTTAAGAAATACATGTTTAGGGCTGGGGCGGTGGCTCAGCGTTTGGAAAGCTTGCCATGCATGTGCGAGGACCCTGGTTCAAATCCCAGCACCACATGTACAACTGAGTGTTGCAGAAACGAGGGCCAGATGAATAAATAAATAAAATTGATTCTATCTTTCTCTTTCTCTCATTCTCTTTCCCTCTCTCTTAAAAAAAAAGATAGATATGTTCTTTTGTGGTGAATCATTCATAATCCCATGCTTTAGATAACCACGGTTTGCTTTTGCATGTTTCCTTTCTTCTTTACATTTTGTATCATTTTTAAAAACAGATATGTGAACAATTTTGAGTCCTGCTTTGTCTCTAATGTTATGGTTTGAACAATTTCCCACATCCTTAACCATCTTTGAGAAGATGGCTCTAGCAATTCATAGTAAATCCAGTATTCTAAATTCTACCCTGCTGGTATCTTCTTGACCCCTCACCCTAAGTATCTGCAGAGATTCTTTTTGAAGCACTTAGTCAACATCAGGAAGAAGGCTACAGAGACTTGAAGCACCCGCCAGGTAATCGTTGATAACACAACACTCCAGGGACAATGGAAATCTAAGGTTTTTATTTAGAGAGTTCGCTTAAACTGAGAACACTTCTCTCTTGTTGACTAAGTCTTCTTTCCTGAAAAGACACTTTGCAAGCAGATAAAGAAATTTACACTCTCTATTCACAAGGTATTTAATCTTTGTGTTCTCATGATGACAAACTGAGTGCCATTAGCACAGGGAGACTCTCCTGATGACAGGAGTGGATCCCCAGTGAAAGGAACCAAGTGAAGGTGAAGCAGCCCAAGGCTTTGTAACCATAGTTACTTAAGTCTGAGATTATAAATGTGCTGTTTCCATTATGAAAGATGCATTAACATTCCTCTATGTCTACTCTTGGAAACCTTGTTATCATGGCTAGCCTGTTTACTTACTTATCTCTTAAGAGATGGCTGGGCTTAATTAACACTTAAATATTAACCTTGAGGATAGGTCCTGGGGGGTGGGGGGGAGTGAAAGGGAGTGTGGACCTCTTTGAAAACAGGAAAATCTTATGAAATGCTCAAGTTCTGAGAGAAGCAAAATCTTTACCTTAGGATAGTCTTCATGAATTTGTTCCCAGTGACCCAGAAAGTTCTGGAAATGACCTACTGTGTCCTTATACATGCATCTTAAGGAGGCGAAGGGTAAAATCAGGGTACTTTGGAAAGCAACCCTCAAATCAAAACTGCAATCTATTCCGTAGCTAATCATCCATCTAGTTGTAGCAGATGTTTTCTTGTAAATGGTAAAAAAAAAATGTTCACAGCAAACCACTGGAATGATTCATATATTCATAATAATGAAACAGGCTGTTCTTTTATGACTAGGCTGTCACCACATTTTGGAAAACTGCTCCCTTTTCTCTTTGCAGCAAACGTCCTGACAACCATAGCATATTAGCAGTTGCACTGAGATGCTGGCTATTGTAAACTATTATATCTAATATGAAGCATTTTACTATTTCTATTTCCACAAGGATTTTGAAGAGAGTAATCCCGAGTTTCAGTTATCCCTTATGATTTATAATAAATTTTCAGGGTAAGGAGCTTTCAACTCATTTTCCAAAAACATTCTAATGTCTTCTAAAGTCTAGTAGTAGCTTTACTCAAAATCCTTTCTAAAGTTTTCCTCTGCCTTTGTAAAGTAAGGGGAACCCTAACTTTCAAAGCAGGACTGTCACTTAACATGACAGTCCTCCCCAAGTTAACTCTCCTTGCTTCCCTGGCTCCGACGCATCCTGCAAATTTGGGCTTAAACATCGTTTCCTCAGAGAAACCCTCTACCACTTTGCATTAAATCAGTCTGCCACTCCACCTACCTGATCACATTTTCTACACTCCTAGCACTCCACATTTCTCCATATGACTCAGCCCACTTCCAGGCTTACTCGATGCCTGCCTTCACCATCAAGTTAAAAAAATTACTTACACCTTTCTAGTAGTGTTTCCTCAGGACCAAGCATAGTGCCATACATATAACTGGTCTTCCATAAATATTTGCTGAATGAATAAAATAACACATTAAATATGTTCCGTTAGGTTCCTTGTAAAATGCGCTTTTCCATAATATCACTTTATTGGTTTTACCTGAGAAAGGAGAAGAGTGCAACTCCACTTTGGAGGCAAAATCTGAACATCTGTCTTGAGTATGCCCGTGGTAGATGGCAGCCTGCCATCCTAGGAGACGCTCAGGGATTCTCACCTCTACCTCAGGAGGAAAATAAACACAATCCAAGGGTAATACGGCCCATGCGCAAGGATACAGCACTCTTCATGTGATAGTGGAAGAGGTTGCATCTTATGGTCCCATCATAAGTTTTCTGTAACTGGGAAGAATTATTTTGTCCCATTGAGAAGATTAAGCAGAGTTTGTTGATTATTATTAAAACTGTACATTATTATTAAAACTGTAAATGAGGGGCTGGAGCAGTGGCTCAGCGGTTATGGTGTTGCCCAGCACGCACAGGTACACAAGTTCAAACCCCAGCACCCACGTACACAACTAAATATCCAAGCAAGGAACGCCATGTGAAAAACTCAATAAAAATTGATTCTCTCTCTCTCTCTCTCTCAGTCGCTGTCCTTCTCTCTTTAAAAAAAAGAAAAAAACTGTAAATGAGTATTCAAGGAAATGTATTCTCAAAAGAAGATTTCATGGAAGATACTCCTTCATTCTCAACATTGTCAAAAATGATTTGATGCTAAACGTAGCATTCAGTGCATACAAACAGAATTGAGAGGAAGTGTATCATATTCATCTACTCTGATCCTTTAAAATCTGTGTGAAAAGTCTGACAAAGGATTTATTTTCACTTTTGAAAACGTATTTATAATAAAGGCATAATATCAAATAAATACTTGTAAGACAAACAATAAATTGCCTTTCTTGAAGTGAATAAAGTTAAATTAAATCCAGATTGCCTATAAAACCAGCATATTGGAAAGAAAACCAAACTTGTAGTCTGTGGTCCCAAGCTCTAGTCCAACTCTTTGTTCTAAATCAATCCTGCTCATTAACCTATTGGAGATTCAGTTTTAATACAGATAAAAAGTAGCACTTAGATCAAATGAACTTACATATAACTTATCAGCTTTAACATTTTGTGATCCAGAATATTCAACATGTTCAGAAAGCTCCAGAAGGCTGCCACTGAAGCTGCCTCCACCACAGAAGAAGAACTGTCCAGAAGGGGAATAGGCAAACAAGAAGATTGATTGGGAAAGGAGATAGAATATTTGTGCATTAGAAGAGGAATAAATGAGTGAAAGAATGTGTATTAGTCACCCAGGGCTACCATGACAAAACACCACAAATTGGATGGTTTTTAAAAAAAAATTCCAATTTCGTGTCTTATATTCCTAGAGACTTAGAGATCTTGGTTGGCCCTGCTACCTATGAAACCTATAGAGGCGAATTCTTCACTGTCTTCTTCTGGCGGCTGTTGGTCCGCTGGTAACCTTTGGCATTCCTTGATATGTAGATGCATCACATGACACACTCCCGGTGCATGTACATGATAGTCTTGGTATTTACCCAAAGCCCCTGAAAACTCATGTCCACACAAAAAGCTGTGTATTGCTGTTTTCAGCAGCTTTGTTCATAATTGTCAAAACTTGGAAGTGATCAAAGTGTTCTTCAGGAAATGAATTGATCAATAAACAAAGCTGCACCCATGTAATGGATATCATTGAGCCCTACAAAATTAAAAAGGCATAACAAGATTTGGAGGGAAATTAAGTGCATATTAGATGGAAAAAGACAGTTTAGAAAGTCCAAATACTGTGTGATCACAACTAGACAACATTCTGAAAAAGACAAAAGTATAAAGACAAAAAGGGTCAGTGGTTGCCAGAGTATGGGAGAGAGGAATGAATAAAAGGTGCACAGAGGATGTTAGGGCAATGAAACTGTGATGTCCAATACTAGAATGATGATATATGTCATCATTTGTTTGCTAAAGCCCACAGAATGTAACCAAGTGTGAGCCCTAATTTAAACTCTGGATTTGGGGTGACAATGAAGTGTTGATATAGATTAATCAATTGTCCAATGGGCAATTCTGACGTGGGATGTTGATGGTAGGTGAGGCTAGGCATGTTCGGGGATAGGGAGTATATGAGAATTCTGCACCTTCCGCTGAATATCTCTGTAAAAGTAAACTCTTCTAAAGGAAATATTAAATCTATTCAAAGAACGAAGACAAAGAAGAGGAGCTCCAAAAAGTAAAAAAGTAATCACCTCCAATGAGTTAGCCTAATGAGAGAAGGGTAAAGATTGAGGAAGTTACCTAGAAAAAAAATAAAAGGAATGAAGGCCGGGCTTGGTGGTGCACACCTGCAATCCCAACAACTCAGGAGGCTGAGGCAGGAGGATCGTTAAGATTGAGGCCAACCTCTGAAAGTAAGTGAGTCACTCAGTAACTTAGCAAAAAATAAAAAGGTCTAGGAATATAGGAATGTAGCTCTGTACCTGAGATAAAGCACCTCTGACTTCAATATCCAGTTAAAAAAGAAAGAAAGAAGGTCTATTTGCTCTGTGTCCTTATCTTCCTTTGAAGGTAATGGACTAGGTTAATGCCAAAAAAGGGAGACTCGTTATTTGTGTAGATTTATGAAAATTAGAATGAACTATTCCCTTTTGTGAGCTATCATGTACAATAAGGATGGCAGGAAGTTAAACAATCTGCCTTTGAAAGGGCACCAAACCAATAGCACAGAGCAGAACAAGAGCTTGACTCTGTTCCTGAAATGGAAAAGTAATTTTTAAGACACATCAAACTCAAGGTCTTTGACTCCTGCTGGGTAGTGAAACTCTATTTGGCCATTGGCCTTGCCCTAGGAGTATTTAAACGATGACTGCTAGTTGCTTTCTTCTGGGGGTCAGAGCCTTAAAGGAGGGGGGCATACTTTCATGGGTTATACCTCTGTGAAACCTACCAGATTCTCATTGTAAAGAGTCAAGAAAGATTCCCTTGTGGTTCTGGAACTATAAGAGGGAGAGAAGCCATTGTGAAATATGCCCCAGTGTTCTTCATTACGAAAGGCTGCTGTTCAGGTGGAAATTGTCTACCAAAGACTCTGCCAAAACCATACCAGAAAAGGGCATTTCCCCAATTCCCATACACATACCCCCCCACACCTTTCTATGTCACCTACTGATGATAAAAACTAAAAGACACTTGTGAAGGACACAGTGAACAGGTCCACTAAAAGAGTTGAAATTTAGTCCAAAGATTATAGAAAGCTGCCTCTCTCCGTTGTTTTACAACCCCCTCAACAGGACTTCAGTATAAAAACAGTGGATTGCGGCTTAAGGACTTCAAAATGCAGACTCTACAAAATGAGGAGATCTTCGGGACAAAACAAAATGATTGGAATTTTAAGCCTCTAGTTCCCACAGCTATAGCAAACATTAAACAGCACAGCCAGGCCAGATCAACATCAATCCCCACACTAAGACTTATTTACCTTACTTTCTATTGCTTGATATGTTATGTATTTCTTTAAATTATATGTCATGCCAAAAGGAAAGAAATATTACAGTCTGAAAAGAGAAGGTGAGCATCACAATCAGGCCTAGACATGGCATAGATTTCTTAAATTATTAGGCAGAGAATTTAAATTAACGATTTATAATATGGTAAGGGATTGAGTGGGAAACATCACTAATAATCAAGAATGTATGTGTGAAGCAGGCAGGGAGCTAAAACTCTAAGAACTAATAGAAAGGGAATTCTGGAAAAAAAACAATACCAGAAATAAAGGTAGACAAATGGGATTATAGCAAACCAAGAAGTTTCTGTGCAGCAAAAGAAATAATCAACAGAATCCAGAGACGATCTACAGAATGTGAGAAAATATTTGCAAATGATACATCTGACAAGGTATTGACATCCAGAATACGTAAGGAACTCAGATAAATACCCAAGAAACAAACAAAGAGAAAAATGGGCTAAAGAATGAAAAAAGACACTTCTTAAAAGAAGACATACAGCTGGCCAATAAATACATGAAAAGAATCAGTTTCACAAATTGGCAGAGAAAAGGAAATCAAAACCACAACAAAGTATCTTCTCACCCCAGTTAGAACGGCCAGATGATCAAAAAGACAAGAAAACAACAAATGCTAGAGGATGCAGAGAAATGGTAAAATCTTGGCTTATAAATTAGGATAGCCTTTACGGAAAGCTGTATGGTAATTCCTCAAAACACTCAAAGTAGAACTACCATCCGACCCAGCACTTCTACTACTACTGGATATATATCCAAAAAAGTAGAAATCCTTATACCAAAATGATATTTGCACTTTGATGTTTATTACAGGCCTATTGTCTTAGTCAACTTTTCATTGCTGTGAACAAAATACCCAAAAAACAACAACTTGCAAGAGGAAAACTTCATTTTGGTTCATGTTTTGAGACATTTGCTCCATAGTAGACCAACTCTGTTGCTTTGGGCCCAAGGTGAAGCAGCACATCATGGTGGAAGGGCATGGTGGAGGGGTGTGGAAGGGTGTGGTAGAAGAGAGCTGCTCCATTCATGGCAAACAGGAAGCAGGGAAGGGGAAAGGATCACGGGGAAGATGTATCCATCCAAGGATTACCCTCAGTGACCCACCTTCTCCAGCCACATCCCACTTGCCTACAGTTACCACTCAGCCAGTCTGTTCAAATTAAGAAGCACTAAATAGGTTACAGGTCTCAGAATCCATCCAGCCATTTCACCTCTGAACTTTCTAACATTAACACAGGAGCTTTAGGGAGTCATTTAACATCCAACCCATAATATTTTAACTCTGGCCACCAAAAACTCATGTCCATCTCACAATGCAAAATACATTTAGTTCACCTCCGAGAGCCTAATAGTTGTATCAGATCCAACATTGCTAAAAAGTCCAAATCCAAAGTCTCATCTGAGTATCAAACCAAAGTCTTGGCTGTTCTCCTCTGTAAAGACCAAAACCAAATTACATATATCCAATATACAGTGGCAAAGAGTAAAAATTCCCATTCCAAAAAGAAAGAAGAGGGGCATTTAAAGAAAGGATAGCCCCAAACAAGACTGAAACACAGCAGAGCAAAGAAGTGCCACAACTCTTCATACATCAGCTAGAACACATGGTTAGATATTTTTCCAAAGAATTTGAACAGTCCAACCACTTTCCAGTTGTAGCAAGCATGGCCTCTCTTTTAGCCTAGCTCTCTTTGCAACCTCCAGCTTCTCTTGGCAGACAATCTACATTACTGGCATCTCTTAATTCCTGGGATCTCCATTCCAGCTTAGGTTTTTACCTTACACCTTCACACATCACCCTCTCAGGGGTCATCCTGTAGGAACTCTGACACTGATACACTTTTCCTGGTTTCCTAAGTCTTATTTTGAAATCTTGATAGAAGCCTCTGTGATCCACTATTTCTGGCATCCTGCATTCCTGAAAAACCAGCACTCTATGGATGATGCCAAAGTTTGCAACCAGCTCACTTATAGCTGGGGCCCCCTGGGATCATGGCTGCAGTGGCCTCAGAGTACTTCTAGTGGTCTTTGAGCTGAGCATGATTGTTTTGGTTGGCTTTTTAAATGCTGTGACTAAAAGACCTGACAAGAACAATTTTAGGAGGTAAAGTTTATTTGGGGGATCAGTTTCAGACATCTCAGTCCATAAATAGTCACCTGCATTCCTCAGGGGGAGAAGTGAAGCAGAACATCATGACAGAAAAGTATGGTGGATAAAAGTGGTTCAGGACATTGCACAGGAAGCAGAAAGAAGACTAAGCTCAACTCACTAAATATATGCCTCCAAGGCATACCTCCAATGACCCACCTCCTGTAGCCACACCCTACCAGCTTACAGTCACCTCTCAGTCAATCTGTAGCAAGAATTCACACACTGAGTATGTTCAGATTCTCATTAGCCGTGTTTTTTACCTCTCAGCTTTCTTGCATTGTCTCACACATGAATTTTTGGGACACCTCATATCTAAACCATAACAATGGTGAAACAACTTCCTATGACTCCTCATAAGCAGGGCACAACAATTCTTTTAAGAATTTTCCCTTCTACACCATTGAGCCTGCAGTGGGTGTAGTCTTGCAAATTCCTCAGTTACTTTAAAGCAATCTTTCATTCTGTCTCTGTGAAAAGTACTTAGAATCTCTTTAGTGGTCATAATCTCTTCAACAACCACACCTTTCATGGGCCCAGTTTTACACCCACATTTCTGGTCAAACTGCAAGATTTTAAATTCCTTTAACTCTGCTTTCTGCTGCAAATTCTCATACTAAACCTGGATAAGAGCTGACAGCAATATCCATGCCACTGACTCAATGCTGTGCGGCCTTGAAATTTCCTCCACCAGATTAATTATCCCGTCACTTTAAATTCAGCCTCATATAAGTCTGAGGACATGGGCAAATATGAGTTGCCTCTAGTTTCAGATAGAATCCTCGTTTCCCTCTGAATACTCATGAGCACAGTCCACATTCCATCCCATATTCTGGTCTTCTGTGATACCACCATAATCACTCATTAAACTCTGCTAAAATATGTTAAAGATTTTCCAATCCACATCTCTAAATTTCACCAAACTCCTCCCACAAACAAGCTCCAAAGACTTTTGAACCACACGGTCAGGTTAATCACAGCCAAGACCATTGCTCTGGGCTGGAATCGAGGCCCAGCACATCATGATAGAAGGGTGTGGTGGAGGAGCTTGTTCCATTCATGGCCTCCAGGGAGCAGAGAGAGTGACGGGAGGAAGGGGCCGTGGGAAAGGTGGAAACTGCCAATGCATGCCCCCAGTGACTCACCTCCTCCTGTCAGACTACTGAACCTAGGATGGACTGATGTGGTTGCAGCTCTCGGAATCTCATTTAACCTCTGAACATTCCCACATTAACACAGGAGCTTTTGGAGGACATTTCACATCCAAACCATAACAACTATTCGCAATGGCCAAAATATGGAATCAGCCTACGTGCCTTTCAATATGTGAATGTATAAAGAAAATGTGATGTATTTACACGAAGGAATACAACTCCATTATAAAAAGAAAAGGAAATCCTGTCATTCACAGCAACATGGATGCAATTGGAGAACATTATGTTAAGTTAAACAAGCCAAACAGCACAAGTCCCACATGTTCTCTCAAGCAAGGAAGCAAGTAAGTAAACCTAGAAATATGAAATGGAATACTGGTCCCCAGAGACAGGGAGGTCAAGAGAGATGGGGGGGCTAGAAGAAATTAAGAGGGTCTTAAAGGGACTGGGAAAGGAAGGAGAACTCAAGGTTTTGAGACTGATGATTAGACACATTTAATGCATAATGTGTGAAATTTTTAGCATATTTGAAGATTATAAAAACATGCTTCTAAGTAACACATGAGTCAAAGAAATGTCAAAAGTAGTTAAAAATATTTTGAACTGAGGGAAAATAAAATATTAAAATCTGTGGAATGCAGCAAATGCAGTGCTTAGAGGAAAATTTCTAGCATGAAATGTATATAATTATAAGAGAAAAAAGTCCAAAATCAATCATCTGAGCTTCTGCCTTAGAAAAATAGATATAGAAAAACAAGTCTAAAGCAAGAAGTAGAAACCAAATAATAATTAAAGCAGAAATACCTGAAATGATCAATAAAATTGGTAACCTCTAGCTAGTCCTAATCAAGATAAAAATGCAACACAAATTACCAATTTCAGAACTGAAAGAGGAGTTCACACTGCTGATTCCATTGACATTAATAGAGTAATGATCAAAAATGGCAATTACTATAAACAACTCTTCGCCTACAAATTTGAGGACAGATTCAAAGGACCAGTTTCCTAAAAGGCAAAAACTATTAAAATCACACTAAGAACAATAGTCAAAGAGGATCAGTAAGCAAGAGTGGCCAAATGTAGAAGACTCTGAACAACAAAATCACTAAAGCCTTATTTAATTATGTATTTAAAGATATATCAAGTAATTAATTATAAAATAAATAACCACGAGTCTATATTTTTTTCCAAGAGAGAGGGGCAGTAAGAGAGAGAGAAAGAGAGAATCAATTTTATTTAGTTACTTGCTCCGACACTTCATTATGTAGGTGGTGCTAGGGTTCAAATCCACATACTCACATGTACCAGGCAAGTGCAGTAACAACTGAGCCAGCACTCCAGCCCCAAGAGTCTGTATTGATGCAAGAAATTATTAAATATATGAATGGGAGAGAAAAAACATCTAATACTTAAGTTAGAGCTGCACGTAGCAACTTCCTTCCAAAGAATAAAGAAGGGACAGGAGAAATTGGGGAGAATAACTTGACAGTAAAGAACTCTCAGCAATGTCCTCTCAGGCTATCAGGGTTAATATCAGGAGTGATGTCATGTTGATAACACCTGCCTTTCTCTTGCTATAATGAAAACAGCCACTTATTCTGTGGCCTTCTCTTAAAACCTCAAACAAGTCCAATGAACATTGCACAAGATACCTGACCAGTGCTCCCCAGTATGGTTAAGGGCATCAAAACCGAGGAAAGCTAAAATCGTCAGGAGGAGTAGAGGAGACAACTGATGTAACAGTAACGTTGTATCTTAGTCTGCTTGTGCAGATACCACAGCCTGAGTAATTTAGAAACCACACAAATTTATTTCTAACAGTTCTGGAGCTGGGACATGCAATGCTAAAGCTGCTAGCAGGTTATGTGACTGGTGAGGCTGCTATCTGCTCCCAAGAGGGCACCTTGTGAAGCTGGGTAGCACTGTGTCCTCACAAGGCAGGAAGGACAGAGGGTAAGAAGGGCCTCACCCAGTTCCCTCCAACCCTTTCACAAGACACTGATCCCTTCCTAGGAGAAATAATAATGTGCTCATTTTTTGAAATGTGTACACCATATCAATGTAAGACGTTAATAATAGGGGAAATTGTCTAGGGGTGTATGGGAATTCTCAGGAGCATCTTTACAATTTTTCTTACAGCCTAAAACTTTCTAAAATAAATTTTTTTTTCTAAAAATAATAGCATATCAATCCCTGGCAATCTTACTTAATAAAACTACTTTTCCTTTGAACATAATCATAACTAGAATCCATTTACTCTAGTTATTTTTAGAAGAATAGAGACCATATTCATTTCCTAGGACTGCAATACCAAAGTAATGCAAACTGAGTGACTGAAACAGCAGGAGGATAGAACTGTGAGACAATCAACTCAGTCAGGGTGCTCATGGCGGCTCTGAGGACTATGAGGAAGAATACTCCTTGCCTCTGGTTTAAACTCCGATGGTTGGCCAGCAAACTATGATATTGCTTTGCTTGTACAATCATCACCAATCTTCATTTTCACACAGGATTCTCATGCCAGTCCCTGTGTCCAATTTTCCTTTTTAAAAGAGGGACTGTAAGACTGATCTCAACTTGTTCATCTTCAAAGTCTTCATTGCCCAAATACGGTCACAATCATAGGTGTTGGGGATTCTCATTTTAAATCTTTGGGGGGAGTACGTAACTCAATCCCTAACAGATACACAGTCTTCCAAAAATCTATTTTTTCACCTCAGATGCCACTTCAATCATTGGCTGCTTCATTTGGCAATGGTAGTGCTATAATTTGAGTTTTCTGCAGGGAACCTTGGAATTAATAACAAGCCCTTTTCTTGGATCAATCAGATTCCATACTTTATTATACTTGCACTGACAAAATCATTGCTAAAATTGCAGATATAATTTTTAGCTATTTATTAAATTGACAATAATGTTTAAGTTGAAATGAGCTTTCATTAGACATGATTTGCATATTTTTCTCTTCTTCTCTCTCTCCCTAACTTCTCCACTTTCAACCATATTTAACTGTCCAAGCATTCAAACATGTTCATAAAGCACAGAAACTGATAAATCCTAAAGAATTCTTCAAAACACAATTTAAAGAAATTATGATCAAGACTGTGGAGATGTTATATGGAGTCATTGGGGGCATAGCAGACACCCCAACCTATCAGATTTATAAACCCAGTATGTGGGCGTTGTCCTATCCTCCTCCTGACCTGTAAGCAATAAAATACACAAAATAGGCATGCCAGACTGTATGTTAGATACGAGAAGTGCAAAGAAAAATAAAATATGGAAATAAACCTGAAATGATGGAATGTGGAACTTTAGACAGCGTGTCTGGGGCGGTCTCACTGAGGAGATAACTTTAGAGTAAAGGACTACAGGCAATGTTCAATTTAGACAGGTGACTATCACCAGGTAGACAACCAACGATGTTTTAGGCAGAGGGAACAGCTAATGGGAAAGTACTGAGGAAGGGGCATGCCTGGGATGCTTGAGGCCAAGAAACAGCATATGGAGAAGAATATTAAGAGATGGAACAGATACAATGGAACCAGATTATTTAGGTGGTTGTTCAACATAGTATTTTGGGTTTTACTCTAAATGATGTGGAAGTTCATTAAACTTTTTTTTGAAGGGAGCAATTAGCATGGAAATAATAGTTTTGTGGATTTTGTTTTTCCTTTTCAATTATCTATTCTTATTTTTACATATAGATTAAAATATGGGAACTAAGGGCAGAAACATACAGAACATTTAGGAGTCATTGCAATAATTCAGATATGAAAAACTATGATGGCTTAGACCAGTGTCAGTACTGGAGTGGGAACAAGGTGTTAATTTTGAACATAAGTTCATGCAGAGCAAAGAAAATCTTCTGATACAGTGCATGTGGAGTATGAGAAAAAAGTGAGCAAAAAAAAATAAGAATAATTTCAAAGCTTATTGAAGAATTGGATTTCTGTGTAACTTAGATGGGAAGGATGTCAGAAAGAAGTAGAAGTTTATTGGAGAGAGGTAGATATAAAAAGTCAGTTTTAAGCATGTTAAATTTGAGGTGCCTGTTAGATTTTCAACTTGATATGTCAATTAACTCCTTGAACAAAATTACACCCAGGATTTAGGGAAGAATTCTAGGCCAGAGTTACAAAATTTTGCACCATTAACGTGTAGATGACGTTTCAAACCATGAGATGATGAAGTGACCTACAGAATGTATAGCTAGAAAAGACTGAGCCCTAGAAATTCAGAATCTCTTGATTTTCTTTCTTCTGATGCTCCTTCTTGGTATGTTCTGCAGACTCATGTCTCTGTAACCAACCATTAAAGGTTTTCATCTGGTCTACAGTATATCAAAGCTCAAAATGCTATAGTAATTAAAATAGCATTGTGTATAAAGATATAAGTAAATCAATTTAAGTAAATCAATTTAGTAAAATCAAGAGTCCATCAGCACACTGATGTGTATGTAAATATGTGATTTACAATAGTCCTGGCACTGTGGTAGTGGGAAAACAATGTTCTTCTCAACAAATGATTTGGGGAAAATTGGCTCTCTGTAGAAAAAAAATTGCAACAGGTGAAACCCAAGGTGGTCATCCAGGTTTTGGCATCACCCCTGGATAACAAAGTATATATACAATGACTACTGTTGCTTTGATAATGTTTCCCCCTCAATTGTATCTCTATATACTTCTAATAAAATTTAAAAAAAATTTTAAAAATGCAATCTCTATTTCACATGTATTCCGATATTAATTCTATGTTGTGGTAGATCTAGAGATGTAAGGTAGAAAAGTAAGCATCTAGAAGATAACATAGTAGAATATCTTCATAATCTCACTACAGACAAAAACTTCTTAAATGGAAAACAAAAGCACTAGTCATAAAAGAATGATTGAGGATCTGGGTAACATTAAAATAGGACATTTGGGTTCATCAAAATAAACCAGTAAGACAGTGAATAATCAAAACACCAAAAGGGAAATAATACTTTCAACACATATTACTGGCAAAGAACTTGTTTCCTGATTATATAAAGAACTGCCACATAGAAATAAGAAAGAAGGAGGCACTCCAACTAGATGGAAAAAAAAAAAGACAGCTGAAGAGGACTAAAAAGACACTGCACACACAGTGATTGACAAATGTCCAGTAAGCATACTAAACACATGAAAAGTTAAACTTAGATAGTAATGAGGAAATGCAAATTACAGCCACCTGCAAGAAAGGCTAAATTTTAAAATATGGTTAATAGATATTAGGGATCAAGGGGTTTGAATGTAGCTAGAACCATCTTGGAGAAATGGATCTAATAATGATGAACATGTACTTATGCTATGACCTTATAATTTTACTGTTTAGTGTAGACCCAAAACTCAGGCAGATCCTGCATTCATGGTAGCATGTGCAAAAACATTCACGGCAACATTATTTACCATAGTCAAAACTGGAAACAACCCAATGTCCTTTAACAGTGGAATGGTTAAATAACTTGTGGCATACCCATAAATTGATGGATATAATGATGAGTGAAAAAAAACCTATACACACACACACACATATATTTAAAAAAATAGAAAAAGATGTAGTGTTTAACAATGTAAGCATAATAGATGGTATAAAGAAAAGCAATGTAATGATTATCCCAGCAAAGTAAAGTAATGTTAGGGAAAACAATGATTCCCAGAGGGCACAGAGGGATCTTCTGGACACTAACAGGATTTTATTTCATGGTGTTTGCGTTGTGACAAACATTGGCACTCTAACAAAAGATGAATTTATGTATTGAAAAATAAGAAAGCGAACCACGTCTGGGTTTTTTTGGCTGCTGTTTGTGTGTTTGCTTTTTTATAGACCCCTTTTCTAAAAGCCTATTTACTGCAGGGTTATATTATGTGCTTCTTTTTTTATTTTATACTTAGGGCAACTTTAGAATTGAAAGAGACTATAATAGAACAAAAAAGGGACATGGTGGTCTAGTCATATTACACCAAAGAAAAGGCTCAAGATGAGCAAAAGTTTTCATCTCACTTGACAATCTGATTCATTGGTACTCTGATGAGTTTGGGAACACCCATGGGTCAAAGAAGAAACTAATTTGTGATCAATCATTAATATCTATTAGTGGATATTTGTTATATTTGTCTAAAAATGTAGAGTTCCTAGAAAACAGATTAGCCCCAAATCCTGCTAAAAGATGAGTTTGGAGAGGGAATGGCTCAATGAAGCCTAGGCTTAAAAAGAATACCCCCATCCCCATACTGTGATAGAAAAGTAGCCTGCATTTTACCTTCTGAATGAAAACAGGTTGTGTGTATCATAGGTGTGAGTGTGGGTGCCTAGTTGGGGGGTGGAATATAAGGTAAAAAATGATTTTGCAATAACAGGAAAGTGCCTACTCAGAAAAAGAAAGGGAACGTAGAATAGGTATGGAACACAAAGATTTTTCTTAGCACATTTTTTACATTTTTACAACAAAAAAACCTAGCTACTGACTTAGGATATATTGGGAAATGTGAAAATATTGGAAATGGCGTCATCTTGGAACCAGAAGCCTAGGTTTCTAATTTCAGTGATGTCACAAGTTAAGTATGTGAATGCATACAGGCCTCTTTTCTCTTTAATTAACTTTCAAGTAAGCAATTAGGACAAGATTCATTCCCTCGCTCTCAGTCTATAACTCTGTGATGGAGACCGCTGGATTGAATGGGGAAACCCTGAGCACCAGCGTTAAGTCTTTATGACACTATGTTCCTGCACCCCTCTGGTCCACCTTCCCTTATCTGTAAAATAGAATTGATAATATTGATAGCAGTTGATTGTGAAAGGTAAAAAGATATGAAGTTTTCAAGAGCTGTACCTGATGCCTCGAACATAATGAGTTCTAAAGATGGTAAATGGTAGTGGGCTGAAAGTATCCACATGAAGCTATCCAAGAGGAGATTCTAGGGATTTTCCTTCTCCTGACATCAGAACAGTTAGATCCATGTCAATCATGTGGTAACTCATCATCTTGTTCACTTTTGAGACTCTCTTCTATTTTGGTCACTAATCTTGTCTGGATATAACATTCTGGTACTAGTAAGGATAATAGAGTCCATTGGCCTATGTGCCTGGCCCTGCGCTACCTAATTGCATATCATCTTCAGAGCAACACTGTAAGGCAGGTATTTCCTGTCATGAGGTTAGGGTAGGGTCATATTTTATTAAATACCTTCACAGCACAAAGCAGTGCACCTTGGACACAGTAGATCCTCATTACACATACTTTTGATTGACTGAAATGTGGCAGTGTGTTCCCTCCCTTTCCCTCTAATGTATGTAGTTATTTGATTTATAGGAAATTTCTGTTCTGGCTCTGGTCAGCTATTGAATTTATGTGTGACAAGAAAACCATCGAGTTTGGCAACTCTGCAGTGATAGGTGATGTGTGATTCATTTGGGGGAAGAATAAACATTTTCGATTCAGACTTTGAGTACCTGGGTCCTATGGTTAGTTAATCATGTCTACAGAATGCAGGACTGAGCAGACAGGTTTAAAGGTAGGGGAATTTAAATTACTGCCCTGTGTGTCTCCAGATATCATCTTGCTTCCTATCGATAATGTTTCCTATGCCCACTGCTCAAATGTATGAGACAACTAGAGTCCAGTGTCTGTTCAGCTTAAAAGAAATCTGTAATGTAGGAAGCAGGGTAAAAGCTGGAAGGTCCAGGATGTTCCCCCAGTGAGTCCATTAGGAGGAAGCTTTGTGTTTTGGCACATAATGAAAGATTCCTAGGAGTGTGCCTTTTTAGGGAAGGGAGGGAGGAATAAGGGTGGGTAATTGGGGGAGGGATTCTTGGGGGTAAATCTAATTTTCAGAATTTATATATATATATATGTATTATACTATTTCATTAGAAGCTTGTTTGTTCAACAAATAAATTTCTGAATTAAAAAAAAGAAGCTTCAAGGCTGGAATTAAAAATGGTTCTGGAAGCTTCTCAGAGCAGAGTAACAGGAGGGCAAGAGCTGGCAGATGTCACAGTGGGTCACTGGTCCAAGCTGTGGTTCTCAAGAGTCACCCCCAGGGCACTAACCCAGGCAGTTCCTCCTCAAGTAATTACTCCTGGCCTCCTGGAGCCACAGGTTCCCAGTGGATGTTTTTCTTCACTTCCTTACGAAATCACTTGTGTCTGGGCAGGAGTGCGGGTGGGGAGTAGTATAGTAGGTGCTGAACAATTCCAGCTTCACTGGTGGGAGAAATGGCTCTGTAAATCCTTTCAAAGGGCGCCCACCAACTTTTTCAGTAGGAAGGGGCGGTCAGTGACATGAATACGATTATTGTAATGGAGCAAAATGTGCGACCCATCAGGATTCTGTTAAATGCAGCTAAAGGGAATGCCACAGTTAACCTGCGTCCCTGGGGAGCACTAAACCTGAAGCAGACTTATTAATTAGGGCTTCTGAGGGGCACAGAAAGGAGGAGGGGGCTTTCTTAGTTACAGAGACAGAGCTCCATTCTAACCAATTCCTTTCCATGGGGGCAACTCCTGTTTCTTTCTTTTTTTAACCAAACAGTTTGAGTTACATGCTCACAAGGTCTCTGTTGTGCCAAAGAGCATTTTCAATTCAAAAAAATGAGCAGGGAAAAAAGTTTTTAGAATGAATCAGTAGGTGGAGCTCTTTCTTTTTATTTATTTTTCAATCCAAGATCCCATTTTTAGTGAGAGACCCAGAGCTCTTGAATGAAAAGGAAAAAAAAAAAAAGGTATTTTAAAAATGAAAACACATATACGATGTCCTTTCCTAATTGAAAGGGTATATTGTGAAATCATTACTGTCACAGAACATTTGCGTTGCATGTGAATGCTTAAGCAAAGAAAATATATAAACCTAAATTGACTTTAGCAATTTGAAAGTGATAGTGGACATCTGTGTTCAATAACTTTTTGCTGGTAACTGGTGTTTAATATTTCATGTCAAATCAGGAAGAGTGATAGAAGGTTTTCGAACACAGAGATGGCTGGCATTTTTGCAGCACAGCCTGCCCTTTGTCATAGTCACCATAAAGAAACCTGCTGTAGTGAGGGTTGAAACTGCACCAGAGCGACTCCTTTTTGGGAACTTACATAAACTTCCAGAATACACTGTGTCTATTTTCTTTTGGAAAGATGTCTATAAGAAAAACAGGTTAAAGGACTTCCAAAGTTCATTATTTATTTAAGGGAAAAAAAGGGGGTGTATATTGGGGGTAGGGAGCTCTTGGAAGAAATTACAGCAGAATAAATCATCTAGAACAAATCTTACCTTTGTGTTTTGGTCAGTCCTGTTTCTTTCCTCGTTGGTGCACTGTGATGTTAAGGAACATGGTTGCCAATAGAAACATGCCTTCCTATGACTTACAATGAGGTCCAGATAGCATTTTAACGTTTATGTGGTTGGGCAAGGTGAGTTGGAAAGGGGAAAGCAGGGATGAATAGCTTTTTAAATAACTATAATTTCCTTTTGCCCATTGTCTTAGACATGCAATCTTAACTCTAAATGCAATATTTTGTCTTTTGGTCTTAGCAATAAATGTGATAAAAGGAAGGATCAAAGGGGCAGTAGTATTCTTTGAGCTGTCCACAGCATTAGCACTTACTCTTGCAAATGGTCTTGTCTATTTGCTACTCATGTTAGGTCATGCTGACCTTAACATCTTCCATTCAATTCTCAAAGTACAACCCTTGGGTCTATTTTATCTGACTTACAATGAAAGCAAATTAGGAAGGCCTAGAGAGTTTGAAATATGCTAGACACAGAGGCCTGGATTACATTGATGTTGACTGAGGGACTGCACAGGTGAACCAATGAACGTTCCCCACCGTGTCCCCAGTAAGGTGGTACTAGATCGACCTGATCCTCACACAGGCGGGCACTCTTCTTCATTCTAAAGAGGTAATTCTAGGGACAGAAAACCAACATTTTGAAAGGATCCCCCAAATTGCAGTAATCTACTTATAGGCTTTAATTCATCTAACAGGTTCAAGAATGGAAGGAGAAAAGATTAAGCAAGTTGCTTATTTTTTTTCCTTTAAAGCCGAGTTTTTGTTTAATGTTCTACTATACTGTATCACATTCTTCTTTAAAACTTTGTGAAATCTATTTGTATTTGCAACATGAAAAAAACGTTCAAGGTCATAGTTTCTATATGATTTTAAAGATAAATCTCCTTTTATTTTCTTTTTTTACTTTTTTTTATTTTTGAGCAACCTTACAAGATTTTAACAAAACAATATAAAATGTGTATAAGATGTGTATATATTCTGGACATTGCAATTATCCCCAGGAGTGCCCCCCCAATTACCCTCCCTTATCCCTCCCTTCCCCTTCCCATTATAACTCTAAAAATAGTATTAGATTGTAAAGCATTACATCTTATCTGAATTTA
>PVKS010017069.1:0-42734 GCA_004027875.1 Aplodontia rufa | reverse complement strand
AAGACATCGCCATGGTTTCACTGTGTCCCCTCTAAAATGCAGATGTTGCTATTGTGATAGTATCAAGAGGTAGGGCCTTTAAAAGATGGTTAGGAGGGCTGGAGTGGTGGCTCTGAGGTTAGGGCGCTTGCCTGGCATGTGCAAGGACAAGTTCAAACCCCAGCACCATGTACACAATGAAGTGGTGGAGTGACAAAGCCACATAAAAAAATAAAATAAAAATGGATTCTCTCCCACCCACCTCTCACTGTCCCTCTCTTTAAAAAAAAAAAAAAAATGTTTAGGCCATGCAGGCACCTGCTTGGGTTTTCGCCCTTCTGCCTTCCTCCAGGTGAGTGCGCAGGGTCCCTGTCCTCTGGGGGATGCAGCCATCACCAAACAACCAAACCTGCAAGCACAGGGATCTAGGACTTCCCAGCCTCCATAACTGTGAGAAAATACATTTCTGTTCTTTATAAATTATCCAGTCTCAAGTAGTCTGTTATAGTAGCATAAAACAGACTGCGACATGATAAGGGGGCCGGACCTGTTTCCCTGTTTACAAGGTTAATATTATAACGAAACAAAAGGTGCACACTTCTATGCGCTAAACCCTGAAACAACTCTGATGCTGACAGACCACTCAGGTGTTTAGGAAACAGCTGCAGAGGAGCTGTTAAAAGAACGGAAATCAAGTGAGCTCAAAAGAGGAAGGGTCTTGATGAAAACCCGGTTAATTAGGATGAAATTCTAACACAGGCATTGAAGACACGAATAAAACCAAGAGATTAGCAAGTCACTGAGTAACTTAGCAAGACCCTGTCTCAAAATAAAAAATAAAAAGGGCTGGGGATGTGGCTCAGTAGCTAAGCACTGTTGGGTTCAATCCCTAGTACTCAAAAATAAAAAGGAAGAGAGTAGATATGACATAAAGAAAAAATGAAAAGGTTAGAAGAGAATGTATGTGAAATGGGAGAGAAGCAAAGAAGCTCAGCGTTCATATTATTGGTGTCTTTGAAGAAGAAAATCAACACAATGGAGAAGTGCATGTTTAAAACTTCACTTCTGCCCATTAGCAAAAAATATCAATAAAATAAAATTTCACTTCAAGAAAACTGAAGGAGGGGAGAGGAAGGGAAGATAGGGAGGGATCTAGGGAGACAATCAACAATGTAGCATACTCTTTACCCCCCTGAGAATCCAAATAATACTTATGCAATCGTTTAATTCTGGAAAATTCACAGTCTACACATTTATATCACTTGTAGGGGCGAAACAGAAGAATCAAGAGACTGGAGAATGGGCTATGTGGGGTTAATTCTGGCTAAAGAACAAATGCATGGGGCTGGAGTGGTGGTTCGGCAGTGGCTCAGCGGTTAAGGCTCTTGCCTAGCATGCAAGAGTTTGAGAGTTCAAACCCCAGCACCACGTACACAACAAAGTCTCAGAGCAACGGAGGCCACATGAAAAACTAAATAAAATTGATTCTGTCTTCCTCTCTCTCACTGTCCCTCTTTCTTAAAAAAAAAGAACAAATGCATATTATATTGTTACTTTATATGCATTTATGATTTACAATAGCAAATCCTTAATAAAAAAATTAAACAAGAGAACTGTGCATAAATAGGGGAGAAAAACTATTTAAAGGAAAGACCTACGAGGATCTGAGGGAAATTGACCAAGAATTATCAACTCTAAGACAAACTCTTGTTAAAACAATTTAAAAAAAAAGATTGGGTTTTAAAGATAAAGAAAAATATGGAAACAATAAGAAAGTAGAGTTTGTAATCCTAATACTAAATAACGTGAATCATCAAGCCAAAAAAGAAGGAATTGAGACCAAACAAAAGCACTTTATAATGTTTTTTAAAACCATATTCCACAATGAAAATAAAACAATTGTGGAGATCCATATACTAAATAGCATAGCAACTATTTATGTAAAATAAAAAATACAGGAGATGCAAGGAAAAATAGAAACCTATCTTGTTTTCAAAAATCATTTTTTTACTTGAAGATGAACAGAATACCTTTATTATTTATTTATTTATTTATTTATTTTTATACAGTGCCAAAGATCAAACCCAGCCCCTCACTCATGCTAGACAAGCACTCTGCCACTGAGCTGCAACCCAAGCCTCTCTTAATGAACTTTAATACCACCTCAGTGTGAGACGGATCAAGTAGACCAAAAAGGAGGTTTATGAAAGAGATATAACAACCACCATGATCAGCAAAGTAGACCTTCCTAAAACATATTTGAAATCACACTTTGGGAGTAGAGAATGTACCTTACGTACATGTGGAAATGTTCGTGATCAATCAGACACAAGGGCACACCAAAAAACTGAGGAGCTTCCACAATATAAGAATATTGCAAACAACACTCATTTCAATGCAGTAAGACAATATTAAAAAGTAGAAACAAAAACAAAAATCCCTTTCTGCCTGGAAATTTAATTTAATGTAAAAGATTTTGTGTTAAATTGACTCTTGTGAAAAAGGAAATTATAAAAATAGCAGTAGAGAACATTATGAGATTTCTGGAAAAAAATGGAAAGCCTACCTACTACAATTCAAGAATTTACATTTGAAGAAATAATGCAATAACCATTGCATTATAACCTATAGAATCATTACATTCATTATAATGTAATCATTGCACTATAACCTATAGAATCATTACATTCATTATAATGTAATCATTGCATTATAACCTATAGAATCATTACATTCATTATAATGTAATCATTGCATTATAACCTATAGAATCATTACATTCATTATAATGTAATCATTGCATTATAACCTATAGAACCATTACATTCATTATAATGTAATCATTGCATTATAACCTATACAAATGAAAATAAATAAATAAAATTCTCAACAAAAAAATTGAAAAAGAATAATGCTTTACACTATGGTTTGAATGCGATTTGTCTGCTCTGAAGAGGAGTTAAATCCCCACCATGAGGTGTTAAGAGGGTGGAAATGATCCAACTATCGTGTCCGGAGGCAATTAGGGTTAGATAAGGTGGTCAGGGTGCAGCCCCCTGACTGGATCCTGGTGGCTTTGTAAGCAGAGGGAGGGAGACCAGAAGACACACATGGTCTCTCGCCATGTCGTGCCCTGTGCCACCTTGGGACTCTGCCATCAAGAAGAGAATCAACAGATATGCCCTTTTACCAGAGCTGTGAACCAAAACAAACCTCTTTTATTTAAAATTTACCCAGGTTGTCGTATAATACACCTAGCAACAGAAAACAAGATCACTTTAAAATTTAAAAGAAGCCCAAGAAAATAAAATTATAAAGATAAAGGAAGAAATCAGTGAAGTAGAAAAACAGTAGATAAAATTAAAATCTTACTTTTTGAAAACATACACTAGGTAAACCATAAACTATTTCAATCAAGGAGGAAAAGAGAAAATATTGATGGAGCTCAGGCCATGCCACTCTAAAATACGACTGTAGGAGACCAGAACATGTCACCCCATTTTACACCTCTTTAGCAAAAGGATTATTTTGAGCTGGTTATTTGGAGAAGTTGCAGACTTAGAAGCTCTGAAAAGGTACCCTTTGTCAGAGAAATTTTTATTTTCAAAGAAAATCCCCATGTGTAAGGATGTCTCCCTCTCTGTACCAAGAACAGAAGGAGACTAAATCATTAGGGACTTTGATCAAAGGAAACAACTCCCACTGGAATCAGCATAATAAACCTTTCCAATGGGTGCTTTTCCTGGCTACCTAGTCTCCACCAATCTTTCCCCATGCCCTTCTTTCTTTATTTCGGCAAACAATGGTATCAAAATTTGAAATTTAATGCATCCTAATTTCCACACTTGAAATTTACTCATTTGACATAGAAGTATACATGTTATTCAAAATTCTGTTTTTCTCTTATTAAATTTGTCCTTTGCTTTAGGGAATCCCATCTAAGAACTTATGGAAGGTGGAGGAGACTTTCATCTCCTCCCCTATAGCATAAATATACAAACTAAAAAAAGGCAGAAACAAGTGCTGACATATAAGAAATCCTTAAATATCATGTCAGGCTAATTTGCACACCTGTGCAAATAAATTTGTAAGCCCAGAAAAAAGAATGATTTCTTTATGTTTATCCAATTTAAACCCCAATAGAGATAAAAGTCTTAAAGAGAACATTTCTATAAAGTAAAAAAATAGAAGAACTTACCAAGAAACTATCTCTCTCTCACACCCACATATGCACACACACACACACAAAACAGGACCCAAAAATTTTACCAGAGGAATTTTATCAAGACTGTAAAAGCCAGAGTCTCATTACCTAAACTGTTAATGTATTTCCCTTAAATGAAGAAAACAACCAAATCATTTTTATGTAGCAAGTATTGCATTGATGAACCTTATAAAAATAGCACAAAAATTTTTACAGACCAATATCACTTATGACTGTTAAGACAAATATAAAGCCAAATATTAACAAACTGACTCTAATACCACATTGAGAAAAGAGTACTCCATGATTTAAGTGGAATGAATACCAGGAATGTAAAAATGGTTCAATATAAGAAATGGTGAATCTTGGTAAAGTATATATGGGAGTTTTTTGTGTGTTATTATTATATTTGCAATAATCATTTCCCTAGTCTTCATCCCCTCAGATAAAATTGATCATGGAATGAAAAACATTTCTATCAGAAACCATAAATTAAATTATTTCCAAATAAAACCTAAGGGTTTTTTTTAAGGATCTAGTGTAAAAGGTAGACAACATGCATATGAATATGGGGAATATCTGCAGAGATGGAAATTTTAAGAATCTAATGGCAATGTTAGAAACAAAAAATCAGAAATGAAGAACTACTTCAATACAGTTATTGCAGTTAAGGTGGAAAATTCAGTAAACTTGAATATAGGTCAAGAAATTACCAAAATAAAACACAAAGGGGGGAAAATGAGAGTGAATTTAAAAAAACTGTGCATCCGAAAACTGTTGATCAATATCAAATGTCCAACATATACGTAATGGGAGTCACACAGGGGGAAGAGAAAGGATAGAGTCGAAGAACTCCTGAAAAGAAAATGACCAAGAAATTTTTCAAAAGTATGGAAGATATCAAATCATAGATCCAAATGCTGAAAGAACAGAGGATAAATTAAATGCACACACATCTTGTCTAACTGCTAAATCCAAAGAAAATCTTGAGGATAGCTAGAAAAAATTATATACAGAGGAATGAAGGTAAGAACTACAGCAATGAGAAATTATACAAGCCAGAAGACAGTAAAGTAATATCTTGAAAGTACGAGAGGAATAAAAATTATCCTACCAGAATTCTATACCTTAAAAATGAAGGTGAAATACAGACTTATTCAGAAAAACAAAAGCAAAAAGAATTAATTGGCTGTAGATGTACAGTACAAGAAATATTAGAGGAAATTCTCCAGGCAGAAGGAATATGACACCAGACAAAAATGAGAATCTGCACACACACCTCAAGATGTAATCTTGTGACTAAATTGTGACATCATGATTTATTAGTGGTAGAAGTCAGCCTTCCATGACTGCTGATACAGTTAAATTATGAGCTTGAAGATGAGGTCAACCTGAATTAGACATGGCCCTAAGTTCAATGACAAGAGAAAAGTAGAAAAGACACCCAGAAGCGAAGGTGATGGGAAATAGAGGTGAATTATGGAAGTTCATGGAAATATTACCATCTGAACTAAACAGAAGAGAAATATAAGAAAAACTAATGTGTGTAGCAATGCCCACAGTCCCTTTAGGGGTACGTTGCCAAGACTCTACTGGTGAGAGCATTATGTTATGGTGACCATGTTTTGATTTAGGAAATTTTATCCCCCTCTCTATTCCCACCCCTACCCATCTCCAGGAACACACACTGACAATTGGACCAGGATTGTGCACCTAAAGCTGGACTGAAGCTTAAAGAACTACCACATAATTGTCGGATCCGTGGCACATACATACATACCTGTAATCCCAGCGACTCTAGAGGCTGAGGCAATAGGATTACAAGTTCTAAGTCATCCTCAGCAACTTTGCAAGGCCCTAAGCAACTTAGAAAGACTCTGTCTCTAAATAAAAAAGGAAACCTGAAAAAAAAAAAAGTAAATAAAAACTGGACTGGGGATGTGGCTTCATGGTTAAGTGCCTCTGGGTTCAATCCCTGCTTTAAAAAAAAAAAAAAAAGATTCCATACAGCCATATTTGTGGGTGCTTTGGTCTCAGGGGTAGGGTGCCCCTGGGTTCAGTTCTAATACCCAATTCCCCCCAAAAGAATATGAACTGTAAAATCAGGAACACAGCTATATATAGGGAGTTGAAGCTGAAGATGTTGCAGGGAGAGGAAGTAATCACACACGAAGACAAGATATGATTAAGCAGAATCCATGCATGGGCGGGGTGAATTACTGGCCAAAATTGAAGGTGAAATTTGTGGTAGTAGCAACAAAATAGTGACAGAGCAAAAGCTGAATCATGGTAACAGTGAGTCATCAATGAATTTCAGGTTCTGGGGCCAAAATGACCCTAGACTGCAAAGAAGTCTTAGAAATCCCAGGTCACAGTTTTACTCTCCATGAGGTCAATTACATAAGGATTCTTGTTGTTCCAGTGAAGCAGGTAGGACTGACTTTAAATCTCCGTACTTCTTTCTCTTCCACCCTGCATCCTAATCTTCAGTGGGAATCCTAATTTATTTGAAATAGTGTAGTTTAGTGTATTCGTTTCCTATGGGTACTGTAACAAATTACCACAAACTTTGTGGCTTAAAACAACAGAAATTTATTCTCATGATTCTGGAGGACAGAAATCCCAAATCAAAGTATCAGCAGGGTCGGTTCCTTCTGAAGCCTTTAAGGGAGATCCAGTCCAGGTCTTTCTTCCACTTCCTGGCATTCCTTTGTATAAGCATCACTCTAGGCTCTGCCTCTATTTCCCATCACCTTTGCTTCTGGGTGTCTTTTCCACTTTTCTAAGGATTCTTGTCATTGAACTTAGGGCCCCACCTAATCCAGGTTGACCTCATCTTCAGGCCCATAACTTAACAGTATCTGCAAAGACCATGTTTTCAAATAACATTACCTTCACAGGTTCTGGGGGAACATGTATTCTGGGCGTGGGGAAAGTGGTATCATTCAATCTACTTCACTCAGCATTCCAGCACCTACTAAGAATCAGAAATCTCCGGTTACAGTCCCTGCTCCACAATTTCCTCATTGTGTGAGACTTTCAGCAAGCTGGTTATTCTCTCATAGCTTCAAGTCAGTTTTCTGAAAATGAGAATAATAATATTTTGTCCTACTTGCTTCTGTACGAATACCCTGTCATAGTATACTTTAAATAAATGTTAAATTATTAAATTGAGGGACTGAATCAATGGATTCATCAGTAAATGCTCATTATGCCCTTATGACCTGGAAATGAGGAGAGAAATTAGAGCTGAATACATAGACGTGGAAGCGCTTGACCTACAGGTGACACTAAATTGTACACGAATGGACAACATCAGCTAGACAGAAAGACCGCAAAGGAAGTTGGAGACACACTCCTACAAGGAAAACAAAGGATATTATGAGAGAAGGGGAAAAAATAGAAGCAAAGGGGCTAAGGAGAAAAGAATTAACCTACACATCCCATTGTGACTGGGATGGGCTCATGGTTTCAGAGGTCTTAGTCCATAGGAAGCTGGCTCCATTCCTTGGGACTGGAGGTAAGGCTGCACAGCATGGCTCCAGGGAGCTCAGGGTGTCACATTCTACACCAGATACAGAATACATACCACAAAGGCACCCCCAAGGAATGCCCCCAGTGACCCACCTCCTCCAGCCACACCCTACCAGCCCACAGTTGCCATGAGGAAATTAACTCACTGATTGAATCAAAGCTCCTACAACCCAGTCATTTCACCTTAGCCTTCACATTATCACATGCGTGTTTTGGGGGAACACCTCACATTCAAACCACAAGTGGGAAACTGAAAGAGGAAAGAGAGGGTTGTTGAAAAAATAGAAACCAAATCTTGTGAAGCACCTGTATTGTCAGGAGCAGCAGGCACCACCTCGCTGCATTCTGTCCTAACTAAAACAGCAAATGCCTTCTGCTCAAGTTGTACTTTTGTTCTTGAGAGTGCCATTAGCAAGCACAACTGAGTGCTAATAAAAGGTGTCCCCACTCCTCATGTCTAATATCAACTATTAATTGTTCTCCTCTCTTTTGTTCTCCAAAAGGAGGGTCAGTCTTGGCACATACTATCTCCACTACACTCTTACCATTTCCCCTTCTGAACATCTACATTTCCTGTATATCTGCACCCAAATGCCGCATGCTCGGCAGTCAACAGGATAATAAGCACCCACATCTCAAGAGGTGTGACTGATCTGCAGCACAGAGATGAAACCTCCTACAAACCAATGAATGAGTCAGCCTCACGAAATTCCTATGTGTGCTAAGTAATGTCACAAAAACAGAAGGCTTCATAATCTTCAAATTTTATCTACAAAGGCTCTGTGCATTAGGTACCAAGGCCTATGAAATTAGCAGAAATCACTGTGAGAGCTCAGAGAACTTTCCAGAGGCATTCAGGCAAGGCATGACAGACGAAGACCGCAATGCAGGTTCTCTGACTTCCAGCCTCATGCTCTTTTCTTACTTCATTCCAGGAAATCCGGGGGTGGGGTGTGAAACTCACAAGCATGTGCTGGGTTTATAAGCTCAGTAAAAGTGACAGGTCAATGTGGGCTGGAACACGGAAAGGAACAGGTTTTTGGAACACTTTTTTCACATGAATGCTACCTGGAATTCCAATGTGTAAAATAGATATGTGTGAAGCTGGCCAGAGCCTCCTTCCCACTCTGTGCAATGAAGTCTCCTCAATGATTCCCTGGCAGTCCTGGGCTTCTGCTGAGCAGTTTGGAAACCACTGAGCCAAATGAGTTCTCAAAGTATGGTCCCTGGACCAGCAGCATCAGCGTCACTTAGTAATGTGTTAGAAATATGAATTCTTTGGCCCTACCCAAAATGCATTGAGCCATAAATTCTGTGGGTGGGACCTAGCAAACTTTGTTTTAACATATTCTCCAGGGATTCTGACAACTGTAAAGTTTGAGGGAACAATGGGCTACCTTTGCCTCCAGTAGAAGACACCTGCTTTGAAAATACATTTGAGGTTGGGATTAGGGGATTCAAAGGGAGAAGAGAAGGTCTGCACATGCACTGGGAGGCTTTCTGTGAGAACAGAGACAGGTGAAGTTGTGACCAAGGGAAACAGTTGTCAGTGCGCACACCAGTCACCATGTCTTCCCCTAATCCCCGCCCCCATGCAACACCTCAGAATAGGACAGAAGAGAGTGGGCGTGAATCTAGCACTTTGGGTAGAAAGTTTAAGGAAAAATGAGTCTAAGAGGCTGCATTAAAGTGATTAACCATGAAACATCTAGAATCTTGACAGAAGTGAGTAGGCTCAGCTTATGTGGAAGAGTGGGAATTAGGGGGCTTGCTGAAGGTGTGGAGGTGGAGAATCTCCATGTTTAAGATCTCAGCGCTGACACAATCCTGAGTTATATTAAAGTCCAAGATTTGGCTCTTCTTCATATTTCACTGTTTAATTTATATTCTAGAATGAACAAATTTATGTAGAAACTATTTTAATGCGGTATGGTAAAACAAAAGTTGTGGTTTATTTCTGCATTTAAAGATATTCTCAAAGTTAGCAAAACCCAGAGAGTCAAGGGTCGAATGTTTTCACTCATTTGTGGAGGCTGGAGCTAAACCCAGGCTTGGGTGAAAGATAGTCAAATTCATGTATTAGACCGAGCAAAGGCATAGAAACACATAATCAAAGACAACCATAGATTTGTGAGAGGATAGTGGGGATGGAATAGATGGGGAGAGGGAGAGAGGTATCTAGGGAGACAATCAACAATGTGGCATACTCTTTACCCCCTTGAGAATGCAATTAATACTTATGCAATCATTTAATCCTGGAAAATTCACAATCTAAGCATTTATGTCACTATATTCTATAAAATATAGCAGAATCAAGAGACTGGGGTGTGGGTGATATGAAAGTAATTATGGTTTAAGAATAAATGCACAGGGTTGGGGATGTAGCTCAGTGGCAGAGGGCTTGCGTAGCACGTGCAAGGCCCCAAGTTCAGTCTTCAGCCCTAAAAAAAAAAAAAATGCATATCATGTTGCTATTTTATATGCATTTGTGATTGCACAATTACTCAACTTCTTAATTAAAAACTTTAAAAAATAAAGATATTCCAATTTCTAACTTTTTTAAATGCAGGTGTAACGTCTTCATCCTTTCTTGAAAAAGACTAGAATTTTGGGCTTATTTAAGTTGTGACAAAACATACATAGGATATAACTAACCATTTTTAAGTGTATAATTGAGGTATATTTTTATTTTTTAGGACTAAAGATGTCGTTCTCTCCCCCCACACACCCTTAGAAGCTCACAGATTAGCTAGAGAGACACACAGATGAGCAAAAACCCTAATGCTAGGGTTATGGGTTAGGAGAGGTAGGCGCAAGTGCCAAGGAGGCCCAGGGCACCTTTCCTGGGAGGGCACAGTAAATCAGGACTTAAAGATCAGGGGAATCTAGAAAATCAGGGAAAGGAAAGGTCAGAAGTAGGTAGAAGACTGGCATGGAGAAGTAATGATGGAAATAAGTACTATACCAAGTTAACATTTTTGATTTTTTTTTTAAGAGAGGACAGTGAGAGAGAAAGAGAGAGAGACAGAGAGAGGAAGAGACAGAGAGAATCAATTCTTATTGAGTTTTTAACATGGCTTTCATTGCTCTGACACTTAGTTGTGTACGTGGGTGCTGGGGTTTGAACCCGTGTACTTGCATATGCTGGGCAAGCGCTGTAACTGCTGAGCCACCACTCCAGCCCCCATGTTAATGTTATCTGAGCACATGATACACTCTTTGGAGTTCTTTAAATACATAACTTCATTTAATCCTTATGATGACTCCACTTGATGGTACCTCTTTTCTGGCAAGAAGCATTTAAGCAACTTGCCTGAAGCCAGATAGCAGGCCAGGGTTCCTGGGACGTAAGACAAAATGTCTACAGAATTTGAGTTGGGCCCAAGTGGTAAATTGTTTTGTATACGGTGCAAAGGGCTTAATTAGAGGGCAAAGGTGCACTGTAATTCACTGAGCCCCTGTCATGTGCCAGGTATATACCTGATCTCATCCAATCTCACAACTCCCCCATTTGACAAGCATTATTAGCCACATTCGCACTAACAAAATTCAGACACGTTTTCATGAAAATGTCATTCTTTTATAAAATAATAATTAAAAAACACTGTTGGGTTACAAGAAAAACTAAAAAATTTGCTTTTTTTGAGTCCCTACCTTTATTTTTAAACGTTACCGGACTGAGAAGTGCAGAATTCTAAGAACCCCTGCCTTAAAGTGAGTTTGGGATGTACAGGAATGGAGAGTACAGAGGTGGAAAAAGGCAAAAAGAAAGCTGTAGAAAGGAACATGCGGGGTGTTAGGAGTATATGCGCTAGACTTGCTAAAGCCGAGTATTCCAGAAAAGAGCAATTAGAGTTAAGTTTGAGTCCATTTTTAAATATTTATTGCCTGATAATGTCCTGCTCATAGTAGAGAGTCAAGAAATATTTATTAATTGAGTTATTAAAAGCCTAAGTGAGATTCAGAAGAGCCAGAAAACAAAGTTTGAACTTCATTTTGTAGACCTACATTTCCCAATAAATGTGCCAAGAACTGGTAACCAAAGTGCTAAGCTACTGATCACAATTTAAGGGAGCCAAGTAGGATCCAAGGTGTCCAGTCAGCTCCTGCCCAGGTCTATTCCAGCACACTGTACAAATACAATTGTCTATAGCTATCACGGGTGAAAGGGGTAGGAAGCACTAAACACGACTGAGCAGTGAAAGAGCTAGATGAAGGTAATATTTCCAGAAAGAATTCACTACAATTTGAATGTTTGTGCTCCCTGCCTAATTCATACGTTGAACTCCTAACCCCCAAAGTGATCGTACTGGGAGACGAAGTTAAATCATGGAGGTGGAGTCCTCGTGTATGGAATTAGTGCCCTTATAAAAACAGGCTAAATTTGGCAAGCTCTCCTAGGCTGTAAATATCAAATGTGAAAATTACTGTATATGATCATTTGAATTCACTATTATTCTGACTGTTGCTTTTTTATATTCAGAAATTTATTTGTTGAACAACCACACAAGCTTCTAACAAAATAATATAATGTATATATAGATTCTGAAAATTAGATTACATCCAAGAGCCCCCCCCAATTACCCATCCTTATCCCTCCCTTCCCTTTCCCAAAACATCTCTAGAAATGTATTAAGTTGTATGACATAACACCTTATCCCAATTTAAAAACATGATACTAGACCTCCTTTCTCAGTGACCAGGGTCTAGTGCCAGCCTCCACAGAGGAGTGAAGACATTCGACCCTTGGTTCTCTGGGTTATGCTGATTTTACTCAGCATAATTTTTTCCATAGCCATCCATCTACCTTCAAAGTGCTTTTTTTTTTATAATTGTTGTGTTGTTTTAGGTTTGGGGTTTTTTTCGTTTTGGTTTGTTTGTTTGTACCAGGCATGAACCTAGATATGCTTAATCACTGAGCCACATCCCTGGCCCTTTTTATTTTTTACTTTGAGAGAGGGTCTCACTAAGTTGCAGAGGCTGGCTTTGAACTTGGAATCCTCCTGCCTCAGTCTCTCAAGCTGCTGGGATTACACCATGCCCGGCTTATTATTCTGTATTTTAATAAATGTACTAGCTATAGCCCTGCTGGTATGTTTATGCTGATTCTTCACAAACTGAAAACTTTGTTTTAATGGTAAAAACTTAAATAAAATAGGCCAAAAGGAGCTCATTCACTCCTTCTACCACGTGAGGGCACAGCCAGACAAGGCTATCTACGAGAAAGCAGACTGTCCAGACAGTAATCTTGGAATTCCTAGCCTCCAAAACCATGAGAAATAAATTTCAGTTGTTTATAAGCTACCCAGTTTATGGTATTTTGTTATAGCAATACAAACAGACTGAGACAACTGTTAACCAGGTGGTACAGCAAAAGGTGAATCCCGGACTCAAAATTAAATTCATTGGAGTAAAGACTTCCAAGGTACATATTACAGACATCTGCTAATTGCTTCCCCAGATTTATTTCTCCTTTATCACCTCTCCTTCACCCACTTTTTAATAATAGTCTGAAAATTTCCAAGTGGAAATTTGGAAATTTCAAAATGGTCTAGGTGGAATTGACTGTACCCCAGCTCCTTGGGTAAACCTGATTGGCTTAAACCAACGAGCATTTTTCTTCCCCAGGCCCCACAGGGATTGGTTCAGGGATAGGCACACAAATCAGTCAGGGATTTTTGTTTTTGTTTTTTAATGAAGACTCCTAAAGAAAAAAGCTTTTTATATATCTCTTTGAAACTGACCCAGAAAGCATGTACTTCTAAAAACTTTTAGCAAACATCCTTGGACCATAAGGGGAGAGCCTGAATGAGAACAGAGGAGGCGGAGAGGAGAAATTAAATCCAGTTTCCAAGCCACACATTAAGGCTCACTTGAAGCTATCAGACTGATGGACCTTCTGTTTCGTTTTGAATTTTCTGTTTGTTTGTTTATGCCAGTTTGGACCTTGTTTTCTTTCATTTGCAACTGAAAGACTGCTGATACACAAGGTTAAAGTAATTCTCAAGAAGAAGGAAGTGGGCATTTATGGTAATCTAGTGTTCTTGATAGGGAGTAGCTGCTTAAGAAAAAGAAAAGAGGGGCAGAAGGCTACATTGAAATGACTAGCCACAAAAGGAGAGGCACCAGAGAGATGGTTTGGGATGGGGAAAGGTAGGCTGGCCCTGACCTTCAACTTGAAAGAGAAAGCGCACACCAGAATGGTTTCTCTCTCCTACTTTGGTTTAACACTACTGACTTCTCCTAAGGGATGTTGAAGGCCCCAATGCATCCCCAGGGAAATGATGCAACCAGTCACTGGATACAACCAGTTAGATCAGCGATGAGAAAGACAAGAAAAGGGAGAGGGCTGCTTGAGCAGGTACCAGGGATAAAATGAGGGGGCTATAAATGGAAGGCCCACAGACTGTGAAAGGTATGTTTTAATTGTGGGAAAAAAAATGATATGGACAGACACCTGAAGAACAGGAGGGCCATGTGACATAGTAGCTATCAGTTCTGAGAGAGTTGCTAAGAACTAGCTACGAGTTGATACGTGGGACTAAACAGATACCAGTTTCCAAAACTCATGCATTAATAATTCTCTTAATTCATCTCTCTAAACTTCCCTTTCTTGACTGTATTTTGTAGAGTGTGAAAGTCTCACTTTTACAGCACAATGGTGAGGCTTGAAAAATATACAATACAGGATGCTCCTTGAAGAGTGTCTGGAAGGAGTAAACATCCATTATTTGCCTTATAAGAAAAAGAAAATGCACCTGTGGCCATGGTGTGACTTGTAATCTCAGCAATTTGGTAGGCTGAGGCAGGAGGATGGCAAGTTCAAGGCCAACCAAGGACAATTTAGGAAGATCTTGTCTCAAAATAAAAAAAAAAAATTTAAAGGGCTTGGAGTGTAGTTCAGTGGTAGAGTACTTCCCTAGCATGAGTGAAGCCCTGGATTCACTCCCTAGTACCCAAAAGTGAGAGGGAGGAAAAAAGAGAGGGAGGGAGAGGGAGAGAGACAGAGACAGAGAGGGAGGGAGAGACAAGATGAATTAACACAGGGCAGGAGAATATAAAATTGCTGCTTTACTTAGATCCTGCCCCTCCTCAGTAGCAAGTAGTAACTATTTCCTTTGTATAGAGTAGTTAGTACTAAGGAAAATTAAGAAAGGATCACACTACTGTAAAAGAAATGACATTTTGAGAAATGCCAATGATATATTTAGTTGCCTCTGTGCTGTAACCGAGTCACTTAATAATTGTGTGTGTTGCAAACTTGCAGGTGAGGGGGAGAATTACTTAACAGAACAAAATATTAAAACAAATCAAGTGGGGCTGGAGCGGTGGCTCAGCGGTGGCTCAGAGGTTCGCTGCTTGCCTGGCATGCGCGCGGTCGCAGGGTCGAACCCCAGGACCATATACACAACAAAGTACTAAATAAAATTGAACTCTCTCTCTCTCTCTCTCTCTCTCTCTCACTGTCCCTCTTTTAAAAAGAAAAAATCAAGTAACGCCACAGCCTGAGTTCAAGTGGCAATGTGCAGCAATGCTCCCAGAGAAATTAGGACTCAGGAGGTAGAAAGGGGCCAGCAAGAGTTTGGATGAGGTGGTTGTGAGGTTTCTGGCGCTTTTGTTCAACCTTGAAGTCTTTTCTGGCGGAGAAGCCGGGCAGTCAGGTTGCGGGATGGCGGGGGCGGGGCAGCAAATCCAAGCAACAAAGAGAGACCAGGCAGAAAGCCCTTGGGACCAGACGGAGAGATGGGACTGTGGCTCGCCAGTGGCACCTGGTACCCGCTAGTAATAAATAATGGGGGGGGGGTGCTGGAGGGGTGGCTCAGCGGTTTCGGCACTTGCCTCGCACAGGGACGCGGGGTTCAAACCCCAGCACCACGTACACAGCGAAGTGTCATCGGAGCAATGAGAGAGAGCCACATGAAAAACTAAATAACATTGGTTCTCTCTCACACACACTGCCACCCTCTCTTTCTTTAAATAAATAAATAATAGGACTGTCTCACATTTCTAAGGTGTTTTACTGACAATAGCAAAAAGTCATGTGGATAAGCCACTCTATTAGTGGTAACAATAAATAACAACCTGCATTGTCATCTTAACCTTCTCAACATCCGCTATTTGAGCCTATCATCACCATTTGACGAGGGAAACTGTGGTTCTGAGACACAGAGTACTTGGGTCCAAACGCAGGGAAGTGTGGACCAGATCCCAGACCTCCAGACTAGGGAGGGGCGGTGGAGGACCTCCTGGGCGGGCCGGGAACACAGGTGGCTGCGGCCCACTAGGGGGCGGGCGCAGCCGGCTGACCACGCCCGGAACCCCTGGCAGCCGGCTCACTACTCCTCAAGCTGGAGAGCCCGGGGCGGTGCTGGCAGCCAAAGCGCGAGGTCGCCACAGCCCAATCGCGAGCCCTGCGTCCCACTGCGGCGCTGCCCAGAGCAGCCTGTCCACGGTCAGAGCCCACCCAGCTGCGGCGATGCACGTCCGGAGTGCGCCCTCTGCGCTCGCGGGAACAGAGGCTCCCCCCACCGTCATGCACCCCACCCTGTACACCGCGTTGGCGGGGCTGCTGCTCCTGCCGCTGCTAGTGAACTTCTGCTGCCCCTTCTTCTTCCAGGATGCATACTATTTCCTGCGAGTGTCCAATTTGGCCCGGCGGGTGCGCAGCTACCGGCAGCAGCGGCCGATGCGCACCATCCTGCGGGTCTTCCTAGAGAAAGCGCGCCAGACCCCACACAAGCCTTTCCTGCTCTTCCGCGATGAGACGATCACCTACACTCAGATGGACCGGCGCAGCAACCAGGTGGCGCGAACTCTGCACGACCACCTTGGTCTACGCCAAGGAGACTGCGTGGCGGTCTTTTTGGGCAATGAGCCGGCCTACGTATGGCTGTGGCTGGGTCTGGCCAAGCTGGGCTGTCCCATGGCCTGCCTCAACTACAACATTCGCTCCAAATCTCTGTTGCACTGCTTCCAATGCTGCGGGGCAAAGGTGCTGCTGGCGTCACCAGGTGAGCTCTGAACTGCCCGGCTGGGCACTTGGGGTTACCCCAGTGCCTTAGCGGAAAAACCAGTTTCAGCGTGGTGTAGGGAAACTGGAAAGGTTCGGATTGAAACTATAGGTGTACAGAGAGGGTGACAACGTTTCCTTTTAAAGAAATTAATGATCATTAGAACCACTTGTGTTGGAGCAATGTTCCAGGCACTGTATTAAGGCACTATAGTCCTCGCTCAGTGTGGGGTGAGGGTTTAATTCCAGGACCTCTGCAAATACCAAAATCCTCCCATACTCAAATCTCTTCTATAAAATGGCGTGGTATTTTCTTATAACCTAGGCAAATCCTACCGTGCACTTTAAATCATCTCTAGATTATTTATAATAGCGAATAAAATGTAAGTGCTATGCAAATCGTTCTTATACTGTATTGTTCAGAGAAGATGACAAGAAAAATAGTCTGTATGTGTTCAGCACAGAGAACCATCCCTCACTCCCCGAATATTTTCCTTCTGGGTTGGTTGAAACCACAGATGCTGTATGGAGGGTCCATTGTATACACATAGTGTTGCTTTTAATCCTCACAAAAGGTAGGGTTATTTATGGGACTTTTATAGGTTAGACCACTGAGGCCCAGAGAGGTGAAGCTTCATGCCCCAGGTCACAGAGCTGAGGGGCAGGGACTTCACCAGGACTTATACCTCCTAAGTCCAGCTCTTTACCAATATCTACAACAGGGTCTTGAGCATGAACTCCAGTGGATCCAAAAAGAAAGTTCTCACCTCCGCTGCTTGATCAGCTGTGTCATCTTGAGAAAGTCACTTCCCTTCTCTGCCCTTTAGATTATTCTTCCGTTAGGATACAGTCTTGGAAGTTGGTTCCAGCTCTCAAGTGCTGTTAGCATAGGTGACTTTTCACTGCAGAGAAGGTGACCCCCCCATCTGTCAATCAAGGAGATTTGGCAGATCTGCTACAATGCTCTTCTGAGCCCCATTGTATTTATAAAAACAGTGACCCTTTTGTTTGTGTGTTTACCTTATGCCACATTTCAACCAGACTTGAAATGATATCTTCATGTTAGAGTGATGCCCAGGCCAGGAAGAAGCAGAGAGCCTTTTACCCCTCTCCACAATTTGTCTCAGAACTTGACCCTGTGCTATACTGAATTTTGTTTGTTTGTTTTCACCCTGGGAAATATCATGCCATTACCCCCTATTACACAATTGAGAAAACCGAGGCTTAAAATTCTAACCTATATCTCTCCACCTTCACCGACCATGTCCTTTCCTATACCATGCTGTCTTCCTCTGCATAGATGTAAATTGTTCAAACTGGAAGGGATCAAGCCTGTTGGCTCTACCCTTTTGTTCATAGCTGGGGAAATTAAGCTAAGCAGTTTGTCTAACTCACAGAAAGATGAAATTCCAATTCACTTGTAAGAAGCCAGGAAACTTACATACCTGTCCCATGTGGCATAAAATAAATTATCCAGAAAATGTCAGCTTCGTATAAAAGTTCAAAAGCAGAGGGATGATTTTAAAGGGAGCCAGAGTATTTAAAGGGAATTGTCCATTAAAGAAAATCCCCCAACAATTTCTCGATGCCTGTGAATTGAGATGACTTTACTACTTAGTAATGGGAAAACTACGTTACACATATTATTTTTCTAGTTTACTTAGAGGGAAGTTATTAACATGGTGATCTTTGTACCACTCCAGGAGGCACTTGAACATTATTGCCTCCTGAGTGTCTCAGGCTCTCTTGGAGGGACTTTACAGGACTTATTGTTTAATTGTCACAGAATTTAGTTGTCAGGATTAAATGACTATAATAGCATCTGGTTCTGTAATAAAATAAGAAAGACAACCACATACAAGTTGAGAACCCCTTTTCTTCAATGCTCAGGACCAGAAGTGTTTCAAATCTCAGTTTTGTTCAGATATTGGAATATTTGCATACATATAATGAGATATTTTACAGCTGGAACCCAAATCTAAAACAAAAATGTTATTCATTTATATTTCATATATATCTTTATGCATATAGCCTGAAAGTAATTTTATACAATATTTTTAATTTTTTGTGCATGAAGAAAAGTTTTACGTTGTGGAATCTTCTGCTTGTGACGTCATGTCGATATTTAAAATGTTAGGATTTTAGAACACTTCAGATATTTAGATTAGGAATGTTCAAAATGTACCTCCTTGCCCAACCAGGCAACATTCCTCTGTATTGTGTTTACATGAAGAGTATTATGAAATACTCCCATTTAAATCAAACTGGAACCAGACTTTCCAGTGGACCTGAAGTACACTCTGGCAGTAAATTGATCTTTGATAAAGGCCACACATTTTTTAAAAATTCAGTGCTTCTAAACCATTTTGATACCTTCAAACATGTTGCAGAATTCCACTTTGACCTAAAAGTTACTCCAAAGAAAGCCACAGAGTCCAAAGAGAGCAACAGTGCCACATGTAAATGTGCAAACTAACCTTTGAGAGGGGCTACACATTTGAAAAACATCCACTTTTTCCAAATGGCTAAGAAACCTTTGTACATGATACACTGTGACCTAGAACAGTTACTGCAAAGGTAGTAACAGAGTCCAAAGTCATATTTAATAGATGTACCCATGTGGAAATGTGATGAATAGACTAATTCTTTGGAGTTGGTAGGGATCTCACAGTTTACCTTAATCTCATAATCCTTTAACATCACTGGGCGTATTATGCTTCCCCAAAAAAAAGTTTAGAAAAGAAACTTTAATGAATACAAGAATGGTGATTTAACAAAACATATTCCTGAATTTCATTCTCAAAATTTTGATTCAGTAGGTCTGCCACAGTGACCAGAATAGCCCCACTTCAGCCCCAGATGATTTTGAAGCAAATGATCTAGTCTAGTTCCCACTTTTTTAATAGCTGAACAAATAAAGGCCCAGAAGGGTGCTCTCAGTTGCCCAGGATCATGTGCGTAATCAACAACAGAAAGGTGAGAACAGAACCCAGATTTTTTTTATTCACTTCCAGTGCACGTTTTATTCTATAAACCATCTGAACCTGGTATGTAGCTGTGAATTTGATTCTATTCTTTGAATTTTAGCCACAGGGCTTGTGAGCTACTAAGAGTTCTTTTACACCAACAGTGTGTCAAATCCTGGCATATGTATATGTAAAATACCAGCACAGTGGCATTTATCATGAGAATTGATCTAATTGTCATGACTTTGGGGAACTCTTAAGGCTTAAAAGAGATCAGTCCTATCAGAAGTTTCAGTTCCCAATTACTCCTTCTGAATTTACTATAGGTACAGGAAATCAATGCTCACAAACACTTCCCTGAATCACACAGAAGCATTTATCTCTTAAAGAAAATTATTTTCTCTGTGTTTTACATTTCAGGGGCCTCATCCAGGGCAGAGTATAAACTAAGTAATCACATGGAAAAGTTGTCTTCAACTTCATGAATATTTATCAAAGTATAGTTGATAGAAGTCAAATTACTACTATGGGAAACCTACTGCTGGGCCAGTAGTTTTTCTCACAACTTCTCAAACACAAAATATGGGTAAAATAGGAAAGCATATTTAATTTCACACAACATATTGGATTTCATAAAAACACTCAAAAGAAGTCTGATATAGTATATTTTCTCTGGTTTCCATTTATGCTAGCATTAATACCATTACTAAACTTGGTCTTTTCCTGGGTAGATAACCCAGGTCTCTTGAGCAACCCTTATCAACTCACTGGCCACATCTATATTGCTTGCCCCAACATCACCATGCAAGGCTCCTGCAGTGCAGGTATTCTTTTGTTCTAGGTTTTAGTAACAGTTAAAGATATTCTATTTCAAGTCCAAAACACTATAAAATGGTCCACATTACATTTGACTTAGTTTTGCAAAGTCACAAAAAAAAAAAAACTGGATCTCTTTTAAACCAGGTGATAAAGGGAAATGCTTTCTATCACTTTCAAAAGTATTTCAGCATTGAACATTTTCAGCAGTAGAATATCGTTATAAAATTGGTGTTGAGATCAAAGATAACTGCTGCATACAAATTTTGTTGCCATGATAGGATGGGGAGATCAGATGAATTAGTTCAAGTATCTTACAGTTCACTAAAAGAACTAAGCCATACAAATGATTGTGTCACCCAGAAAGCTATGATAAGAGGCTTCCTGGGAGCCCTGACAATGGAGCGGAATCAGTGCAATGGGGAGGGACATTCCAGGCAAAAGGCCCCAGGGTCCATAACATAATGAGAGGCTTCACCAAATAGTTTCATAAATTAAGAGTATCAGCAGTTTGGATTTTAATAATGATAATTTCAAAAGCTGATTATTGAAAGATGCTAATGTAGAGAAAATGGGGACTCAGAAAATCCAAGGAATGGCCAAGAGCAGTGACCTCACTTCCATGGAAGATGATTTCCTAATGCCAGCTCTAGTTCACAAAATATGGAGATAATCTAATCTCCATTCTTCTCATCTCTCAGAGTTGCCCAAGGAGTAACTTAAAAGAATTGCTTCAACACACTTTGTTCCAAAGGCTTAAAATTCTCTCACATATCTTTGAGTAAGGCCCTAGTAATACCTAACTCAAGGTAGACACTCAACAAATGTTTGTTGAATTAATGAGTGCCACTATTCTCGTTGGTTGGGTGCCACTACTCAGGTTTTCTTTCGTGAAGCCTAAGAACCATTGAGGCATGAAAGGTGATGAAACAAAATTAAATGTACCCTGATGTGAGAAAATGCGTTCAATTCCATCTGCTCCAGGCCTAGCCTCACCCTACCACAGACTTGCTTCCCAAAGGTCACCTTATCACAGACTTGCTTCCCAAAGGTCTTCCTAAGCATTTGGTGTATCCAACCCCTGTGGCAGTGGATGGTAGGAGAGAGATCTCCCTCAGTCTCAGTGCAGTGAGGGAGCAGGTGACAAGCACAAGATGGCTGGGAACACATTGGGATCTATGAATAGGATAGTGAAGAATATACAGGGACATAAACTCAGACACCAAATGGGTAATATATTCTAGAACACTTTTCTTCTTTCCTTGTTCATTGCTGAAGATTGTAGCAGGGGTGGGTATACATCTCTGTATAAGAATGAACCAGCATGCTGCTGACCTGTGTGGGAATGTAGTTCCTTCTCAGAAACAAGGAGGTGAAGAAGTACAAAGAAAATAAGCCCTGAATCAGCTGTTAATGTTATTAAACCTGAAGGAGAAGGATAGCGTTCACATTATTCTGCAAAATCGGTGTAAGCGGCCATTGTTTGGAAAGAACATCCCGACAGCCTCTGAAATACAGGGAACTAGATACTTGGTAGAGAGGCAACGTGGTTGCTTATGGACCTCATATGCTTATGACCTGGTAACCTCATGATCAGGAAGTACCATCATCAGTCCCAGGGCTATTTAGAAAACACGAATTCACATAAGCAAGAACTTTGAGGGAAAAGAAAAACAATACCAAGTAAACTAATTATATAAATGTGAGTATCTGTTTTGGTGTTAAATTTTTTTTAAAGAAAGAGGGACAGTTGGAAGAGAGAGAGAAAGAGAGAAGCAATTTTTGTTTAGTTTTTCAAGTAACCTTCATACTCAGACACTTCTTTGTGTATGTGGTGCTGGGGTTTGAACATACATGCCAGGCAAGCACCATAACACCACGCCACCGCTCCAGCCCCTTGGTGTTAAATTTTTATCTACTCTTGATGGAATTTATCCTTAATTAAACTCTTTGTTGACATCAGGTAACTTGTTTTGTGTGGGGAGGATGTAGGCAGATCTGCATGCCTCTCTTTGAAGCGAATTCTAATACACAAGGTGTTACTGTACAGACCAGACAACGGGTTATTAAATACTATCATTCCAAACTACCACTGATGGAGATCCAAAATCACACCTACAAATGACATTTTAAGAACTATTTTCATACTGTCTCCAGGGGCTGAATTAGCACTATTTTATGTTTTGGGTATTGTTTTTAGTTTTGGGGATTTTTTTTCCGAATGAAAAAAGAGCTAGACCATTCCTGACTTGCTCCATTTCATGTTTGTCCTGAAATTTTTATCAAAACACGATTCCTTTCACCGCCTCCTCCTCAGATCTTACCTTATTGGTGAACATTTCTAGGCTGTTTTAGTTCAGACAGTTGCCCATTCAATGAGATAAGCTGGAAGCAGAAGCAGCACAAGAGTTAATGTTTTACCATTGGGAAGCTGCAGGTTTGGCCTATTGGTGACAAATGATTAATTCAGCTCCCACCCGCACTCTCTCCCTGCTTTCCATAAGTGGGCCTGTTCATTTAGATGTTTTTCTTTTTTCTTTCTTCTAAAAAAATAAAGGATGGGGGAACTAATATGGCACTTTGATTTCTTTCTTTCTTTTTGAAATAGAAGGGGGATGTTATAATCACTCATTTTCCATCACCTAAAGTGTGTACTTCTTTCTGAAAATCTATTTCAATTCACAGTTTAAACCTGGACTAATGAGAAGCTAACTCTATGCCCTTCAGGCAAACTTGCCATGAATTTTATCTTTCATACCCAAGCTTTTAATAAAGTTTGAGAACATGCTCTTCATCAAGAGGGTGAACAAAAAAGTATCTATATTACTCAAGTCAGATCACCTGCTTTAAGCACAGAGCAGAAGGCAAAGTCAGTTTACCAAAACTTGAACCTGAATGGTGAGCACAGGGAGGCAGGAACCCCAGAACCTCAACATAATTGTTTTCATGGTGTGTGTAAACGTCCATGCAGAGACTGCCCAGTCTATCCTCATTTATAGAAACAGGATTACTGGTTTCTAGATCGCAGTGTTGTGAACTGAATGTGAAGTGAGGTATGTAAAGCTACTATACAAACTCTTCTATGCAAATGCAAAATGTGAAACTTTAGCAACAATGGCAGGTATGGCAGATTCCGGGATAAGGTTCACCCCCAGCTACCTCCTTGAAGACTGAGGTACTCATTCCTCAGATGCTAGAAGCTCTCAGCTGAGACTTGAGGGAATATCTAGCGTTTCTTAGGTCCTCACGCTTGCCTTTTGACATAGTCTAGTGGTGCTTTTATGGATATCTCCATTCATATTTATGGATATCTCTATGAATATAGATAGTTTCAGGTTTCATACTGTAGTCTGAATTGTCCACCAAATGCTTGCCAATACAGTTTTAAGAGGTAAAAAAAAAAAAAACAAAAAACTCTCAGCTGAGACTCTTTCCAGGACTTGCTCAAGTTCGAGAGACTCTCTTTGCCCAAGGTCAGGTACCACTATCCCCCAGTCTGAGTCCATTGACTGGTTGATGGGTGGAGAGAAGAGCACCAACCTTCTCCCCTAAACCGGAACAACCCTGAAGGGCCATTCCAGACCCAGAATCTCTGAAGGGTCAGAGGATCAGCTGAGGCCACATGGTGACGGCGTCAGAGTTCACCTTCTCACTCTGCCCCATCTGCTTCCCTCGCAATCTGACTGGTACAGTTCCCGAGAGTGTTCCTACATTCAAATCTCAGAGTTCCAGAGTCCCTGCGAACCCGACCTGTGGCAGATAGGATACTTGAGCTTATATATCCTGGTGGTTTGCCATTCTTAGGTGAGCAGACCTTACAATAAGAATTTTTAAAAAATCATATGTGAAAGAGGCAAGCCTGATTTGGAAGGCCTAATCCTATCTACAAAAGACTTAAGAGAGACGTTAAATATCAACTAGATAATTGATAGACAGCATTCACATCCAGAATTTCCTTTAAAATTTCAGTTTTTATATCAATACCTTCAACTTAAGGGAGAGAAATTTACTCCGGTGTGTCCTAATATGGCAGGCAAGCCACTGGGACCTCAAGTCCACACCCAAATAACAAATTCTACACCAACAAGCTAGAAGAGATGGAGCGAAATTGTATTGGGCAGGGGTGACAGCCTCCCTCAGGGAAGGACCATAAACTAAATGTCTACAGATGGCCCTTATTGCTATATGAGGCATATCTGTATCAAAGAAATTATTTCATTTTATGTTATTTTATGGATAATTTACTAATTCATAGTATTTTAAGATCTGAATCCTTAAAGTAAACAGCTTTAGCTTATTCCTGTCTCTTCCACACTGATACAATACAATGTACAGATTCTTTTAATTATAAACATTGACTGAGTACATATCTAGTGTTGAGGGTACAACAAGGATTAGGTTATGGTCCCTTAATTACAAAGATTTCACTACCTAATTGAAGAGAAAAAGAACAGAACAACCTCACACTATCAGGGACTAAATACCTTGGTAGAAGAAAGTGCAGGACCCTGTGGGAGCTGGACAAGGGAGCAACCAACTTTTCAATCGAAGGGAAAATAACAGAAGAGAATTGTCCTTGGGCTGAGTCTTGAAGGATAGGCAGGAGTTTGGGGGTAATGGAGGTGGGAAGGCATTCCAAGCAGACAGAACAGCCTGGACAAAGGTCATGAGATGTGAGCACACAGGAACCTCACATGGATCAGTGTGCATACAGGAAAGGGGACACAAGGTAGATAGTAGGAGGTGGCATCAGAAAAGCCAGCAGAGGAGAGACTATGAAGACACTCAGGACCTCCCAAATGGGAGAGTGGATTCCATCACAAGGGATCCACCATGGAAGGACTGTAAATAGGGAGTCATCAAGAAGATGGTCAGCAGTAAAGCCCATAAGTTGGAAGCAGGGAAAGATTAGGAGGCAAAGAGATTGATCAGGAGGCTATTGCAATAATCTAGACAAAGAAGAATGAGGACCTGAACCAAGGCAGTGGCAAGGGGCAAGAGGCTCCAGTTACTATTGTATCCAATAGTAACTCCAGTTACTATTGGAGTCACATTTTTGGCAATCTTTCCAAAGTGCTGAAGGACGAGAGAGCATCCAGTGAAACATAAAATAGTAGAGGAAGAGAATTAAGATTCCTAGGACAGAAAAAAAAATAACCTGATGTGGGTTAAAGACAGAACTGAGATAAATAGTACATTAAAGAATGGTAGCCAACTAGAAACTCTAGGAGAAAATTGTTCCAGAAAGAAAACTCAATGATCATGTGTTCTTTGATTCTAAAGTGAATATTCACATAGGCATAATTACATCCATCCTGGTTATTGGTTTTTAGCTTCTACAACCAACCAATGAACAATACTGGGCAAACAGAATTATGGCCTCAGAATAAACATAGATCCTTTTAGCCTAAATAATGTAAAATGAAAATATTAACTGTTGGAGTGGACAGGTATAGATGGGAATGGGAATCAAAACTGATAAGCCAAAAAGGAGCAGGGAAAGCTTAGTTTTTAGTAATAGAGAAGTGATTGCCAAAAGAAACAACCAAAATCATTGAAAGTGGCTGTCTCTAGATAGCACGTTTAATTGTGAGGAGGGCTGGGGTAAGGACCCATTGATTTTCATTATAAACCCTTTTGTACTATTTGATTTAGTTTTACCCAGTGCATTGGTCCTCTGGTTAAAAAAATAATAATTTTAAACGCATCTATCCAGCGATATTTCTTATCTTGGCGGAGATATCACACACAAACATCTGAAAAACAAAGCATTTAAGATGAATCAGGTATAGCCGCCCCAATGTAATTCCCTGGGATAGTGAGTCACCTTCCTATTAAGAATAAGCGTATTTGCTTCAGTTATTACAACTCAGGATAAGTAAGCTTCAATGCAGTTTAATCTTATGGATCATGGGCACAAGAATCCAAGTAGGGAATATGAAATAAGTTTTGCATATTAAATCAGAAACTTTAAAATGTTTTTTGCATGACCCAGCTTGAAATACATTTATGTGTGACTCAATACCCACACACCCACATAACTGAAAGAAAACTTATAAAAAACCAAGACCAATCTCTTACTATGTGTGGCCTGCTCTGAAGTTTTCTATTTCATTATATATAAATTTTTAATAATACTGGTCATTTTAAATGATCTTAACAATGCCCTACTATACTGTGACCCACAGTTTGAAAAAAAAAATAATCCTCTAAAATAATCAGTTCTTTTTTTTCAAACCAGAAAATGTGCTTATGAAATTTGGAGCTTATTTCTCAGGTCAACTCAACCTCCCTAATGGAACCACGTTTTACCAGTGTGTTCAAAAATTTCATTATATAAAGTTGGCTTCTATTATCTTTGCTAGTTGGCTTGCCTTCCTTCTTTCTGTTTCTATTCTCCTTCCTTAATTTTTTTTCTTTACTGGTCCTGTGGGCATGTATTAGGAATAGCTAAATTTATTTCTGACTTTTTCTAGAGATACACTAGTCATTCATTTATTTAAGTTATGTACTTATATTTCTTGGTTTGTACCCATCTGTTCTTTTGTGTGTACTTGGTATTAAAAGTATAGATGTCAACCAGCCATCTGCTGTGCTTATGAAACTGTCAAAATTCAACCTTCCCTCAAAACTGGAATGGTACAATTCTTTTCTAATGCAGCAATTTCTGTGTATAAAAATGCATAACTATAAGCATCATCTGTCCTGTCTATGATTTTAACAAAAGTTTTACTGGACACAAAATTATCATGAAGCTTATTGCACCAAATAGAAACTTGATGGGCTAATTTAATTTTTTTTTATTAAATTAAGAACTACAAGAAGCTGTTGAAGAGGTGCTGCCAACCCTGAAAAAAGATGGCGTGTCTGTCTATTATATAAGCAGAACTTCTAACACGGATGGCATTGACCCTTTCCTAGACAAAGTAGATGAAGCCTCAACTGAACCTATCCCAGAGTCGTGGAGGTCTGAGGTGACTTTTACTACACCTGCCTTATACATTTATACTTCTGGAACCACAGGTAAAAAACAAAAAGAGCATTATTAAAGAAATGACCCTATCCTGAAGGAGTTAAGTGTTGGCTTAGATTTTTAAATACTTTCTTTGGCAAAATTTATCAGTAACTGATATTTCAGGGGATTTAGCTCTTTGCTCGTGGGAACTGATCCTATTTCATTGCATACAATACCATTTGTGTTCCTCCCATCTATGCATCTATGCGTATTTTCCCCCAGTTGGTATAGAACAGATGAAGAACTACAAAACTAGTTAGATGATGAATGAGACTTTTAATACTTGTTGTATTTTGATTATATTATATCCAGAGTTCATATATAATGTGTAATCAACTAAAATGCAACACCAGAGGACAGTTGAGGGGTAGTATTTACATAGATGTTTTGACCACCATTTTCCCAGTCAGCACTGACCTCAGCTGTATGGTGCTGGGAGTGTAAGGTGACTGCAGTGCAGGACCTAAAATACTATATGTCATCAAGTCTAGGATGCCTTCCATTGTGCATCATTTTATGAGCCACTCAGAAAAAAAGTCACTGCCAAATAACAGTGTTATTAGAGCACTGCTATATGGAATAGGCAACAGGGAGGGTAGTGTGTAATAGGTACTGTTCCAGCAGCTTTATGACACTTGCTCATGCAGTTCTCCCACCACTCTTGAGATAGGTACTATTCTTATTCCATTTTACAGATTCAGAAGCAAATAAGAAGTTAAGAACATCCCGTGATAAGAAGTAGAAGCATCAGGATTCACCATGTGACCTAAGGCCACAGTTTACGAAATTGACATCTCTGACGGCAATACCTCCAGGTTCATTCCTGTAGCAGATACTCAGTGCCTAAGTATGCACTTCAGGCCAAGGGAAATGTTGCCACATTGTAAAAATATGAAGCTCAAGGTATATATTTAGAAGAATGGCAGGAGGGCTGGAGCAGTGGTTCAGTAGTAGAGTTATTGCCTGACATGTGCAAGGACCCAAGTTCAAACCACAGCACCACATACACAACTAAGTGTCATAAACCAGATGAAAAACTAAATTAAAGAAGATTGATTTTCTCTCTCAAGAAAAATAAGAGAAAGGCAGGAAGTCATCCCCAGTATGCTGATTTATATACAACTGTCATAAACCAGATGAAAAACTAAATAGAGAAAATTGATTTTCTCTCTCTAGGAAAAAAAAGAGAAAGGCAGGAAGTCATCCCCAGCATGCTGATTATTTTATTATTATTATTATTAATAATACCGGGAAATTGAATATATGAATCTTTTATCTCTTTTGGTTAAAATTTTAATTTAATCTAAGCAGATAACACATGCTTGCGTTCTTCTTGTTAAGTAATCAAACATTATAAATAAGGCTAAAGGTCACGTTGAGCCTTTTATTTCAACACCAACCAATATGAACAATTTCCTTTGCTTCAACAGGCCCCCAGTATCTATCCAATCTCTGTTTCTGGACCACAGTTTAACCTGTCAGCTTCCCTTCACACACCCAGTCCTGCTAATTATTTTCTTTAAGTACATGGGGAGGGGAAACTGGGAACTACATAGTAAAGCTGATGTCTACAGTGCAATGTCTATCATTTTTTTATTTGTGAAAAATTACACTTACCATGTCAACAGAAAGATAGATGACATAAGTGACCAATCACCTCCATTGAACAGACACTACCTTAACATACCCTTGACATATGGGATTTTTATCTTCATTTCTTCATAGAATAGTAAAAATGTATTGTAAAGTTTAATTTAGGAAGTATTTGAATTAAAATGAGCTTTTGGTTAATGATGGGAGACCTAGTCCTGGTACCGAATAGACATATGGAACTTCTTCACAAAACCTATTTTAACAAGGAAATAGAAAACCCATTTTAGGAAGGAAAAATAGAATACTCCCTGACTGAATCGTGTAATTAAGAACTTGTTTTTAATTGGAAGATAGTAGAATTGACGCTAATCTTACTTTCTTCCCTATCTGTGAATAAAATATGCGCTAAGTTACTCATGTAAACATTAATTAAAAGAACTCATTTAAGCCCAGTGCACTGCTGTATACCTGTAATCCCAGTGGCTCAGGAGGCTGAGGTAGGAGGATCACAAGTTCAAGGCCAGTCTCAGCAACTTAGCAAGGCCCTGAGCAACTTAGTGAGACCCTGTCCCAAAATAAAAAAATGAAAAGGGCTGGGGATGTGGCTCGGCGGTAAAGTGCCCATGGGTTCAATCCCTATTTAAAAAAAAAAAAAAAAAAACAATAATTTAAGCAATTGGAGGGCAAAATCTGTTCCCTGTTCCTAAAAGGAAGTTATTAGGACACAATTATGTAAGCTACCAAATATTCTTATTCATTAATATAAAATCTTAAATTAGCTGAAAATACTTCAAAGAAATAACTATGGATATTCTTTTTTAAAAATGCAGTTCAGAACTTTCACTGTTCAAGCAATTCTTTTCCATTGTGAGCACAATTGATTTATTGATGCTTTCTTATATTTTTTAATGATAGAATAAAATGGGTCATTAATATTAATATAATGCCACTGATCCATTGTCAAAGAAAAAGAGTTTTGAATTATGTTTACAGTTATGCCAATCTTCTTTGCCTTATAACTAACTGCAGTTGTGGCCCATACCTGGCTAAGGCACTATCAAGTACTTGCCTTACTAGGTCTTAAACTCTAACCCAGCTCACTTAACAGTGCTTCATGCCTTCTCCAGATAAACTGATCTTCCATGAGAAACAGTATAAGCATACACTTCCAATAGAAAGTCTTACTAAAAAAAAAAAAACTTATGTAAATTGTGGTTAAGAAAATCAAATGAACTTTAGTGTGCTAAAACTGCACTGAGATACCACTTTTCACTTTTCAGATTGTCAAAAATCCTCAGCATTTGAAAGCATACATTGGCAAGGCTATGAAGAAACTGGCCACATGTTTTGCCAATGGGAGAGTGAATGGAGACAGCCCTTAATCACTGGCAATTCTCTGTCCAAATTACAAAGACCCAGAAACCTCACTTCAGTGAATTTATCCTACAGATAGTGTCATTCATAGTGTGAACTGAAATGTAGACAAGGATTTTCAGCCTGACTTCATTTGAAATGCAAAATAGTTCAAATAAATTATAATCTCATATAAAGGATGTAAGACAGCTAAGAAAAGGGAAATAAATGAGTTAGGGAAATCTGTGCAAATATGGACAGATCTCCGAGAAATATTGTTGTGACAGAGAAAAATCTGCAGAAGAGCATTCTTTTCTTTTTTAATGGAAAAGGCAAATATGTATAAGCAAATTTCCAGAAACTCTAGAATAGTACATAAAAATAATAAAAGTAGGAAGAAGGATGATTGGATGAATGCACTATTTATTCTCCAAAATATTTAATCTCTCTGAAACTTTCCCTTCTCATCTATGGATCAGAGCATATAAGCCCAGAGCATATAAGCCTACTTATCTTTTAAGTTTATTATGAAAGCTTAATGAAATTTTAAAAATACCTTGCAAAGTGGTAAACACAGAGGAGAAATTCAATAGACATACGATCATTTCTCCTTCCTTTTTCTTCAGTTTACTACTGTCATAAGTACCTAACTCAGAAGTCAACAGACTATGGCCTGAGGGCCAAATACTACCCTTCACATGTTTTTATAAATGAAATTTTGTTGGAACACACTCACGGTTATTCCTTTATGTGTATGTGTGGCTGCTTTGGGCCACAATAAAAGAGTGGAGTCTTCGCAACAATGACCGCATTTCCCCACAAAGCTTAAAACATTTACACTCAGGTCCATTACAAAACAAAATTTTTTTTAATCTGCTGACCCCTTATCTAACTGCTCATGATCCTCTCCTATGCAGCTCTCTAAGCACAGGATTATGAATCTTCCTGAGCCATAACTCTCCCACGACTCCAAATGGCCAATCTCGGCTCACTTTTCTGCTTTCTCTTGTATCTTTACAAAGGTCTCCCAAAAGCTGCCACAATCAACCATCAGCGTTTGTGGTATGCAACTGGTCTTACTACGATAAGTGGGGTCAAGGCAGATGATGTCATCTATACCACTCTGCCCTTGTACCACAGTTCTGCCCTTATGATTGGCTTGCACGGATGTATCTTGGCCGGTAAGTTTTTTCTCTCAACAAGGCATCAGAGGCCCATACACATTCATGTTTGGCTACTATCCTATCTGCTAGAGATATTTCTGTATTGATAACAAGGCTATTTGGCTCACACATCACAAACAAGTATCTAAATATATTTACTCATACCTGCTTGTCTACAAATATAATGCTATAACTGTTCAGTATATCAAGAAAGAAATCATTTACCATGTTTTATGCCTTTACCCAAGTTAAGATACTAGATTCTCTCTCTCTTTTTTTTTTAGGACTGAGGACTGTGCTAGGCAAGCGCTCTGCCCCTGAGATAAATCCCCAACCCCAAGATACTAGAATCTTAAATTCTATAAATAATTACCCTGTGTCATTTCCAACTTCAGCAGTTTGCATGTTGATCTCCATCAGCATGACATTTCATCTTAAATATTTAAAATACACAGTCACATGTTTATTTTAATGAAATATATAGTAGCACACGCATATATACCCAGATATATGTATATATGTTGTGGAATGAATATTTGTGTCCAACACCCCCCACAAAAAAAATTCTTATGTTTTTTAAATCCTAGATCCCAGTATGATGATATTAGGAGTTGGGACCTTGGGAAATCATTAGGTCATGAATGTGGAGCTCTCTTTTGTGGGATTAGTGCCCTGGTAAGAAGAGATGGGAATTTCCTTCCTATCTCTGCTTTTCCTCTTTATGGAGATGATAGTCATCCCCAAATCAAAAAAGTGCTTGTACCAGACACTGAATTTATATCTTAATCATGAACTTCCCAGCCTCCAAAACTGTGAGAAATAAACTGTTTAAGCCACCTAGTCTATGGAAATTTGTTACAGCAGCATTCCACACTTGTGCTGCTTCCCCTCATCCACCAGCTGATCAGCTATACAGAGTTTAGCCCAGCATCAATACCAGCCTTCATAGCAAAGAATGACTGGGCCTCAGTATGTCGCGGGAACTTCAAGAACACAGGAACTCTGAGGCTTACAAATAGACAAATCAACCACTGGGACTCCATAAATACATTCTAAAGAAGGGGGAAAAAGTAGTATTTTTTAAAAACTTCTCCTCTTCTGAAACATTGGTATTTGGTATATTTAGGAGTAGAAAGAAACCAATAATATGAAAAAAATGTAAGATTTTTAAATTTTCACTTTTACTGTATTTCATATCTATAATTAAATTGAATATTATATATATGTGAATGTATACATATTATTTTACCCCCATTGTATTAGTTGCCTTTTACTGCTGTGACAAATTACCACAAACTTAGTGGCTTCAAACAACAGATTTGTTTACATACTGTTCTGGAGGTCGGAAAAATCTACAGTCAAGGTGTGGTCAGCAGGGCTGCCTGCCTGGAGGCTCTAGGGGAGAATCCAGCCCTTCCCTTTTCTAGCTTCTAAAGGCTGCCTCAGTTCCTTGGTTCATCTGCAGAGCATATCACTCCAGTCTTCTGTTTTCGTCAGCCTATCTCCTCCTTCCACCTTTATTTTGCTTCCCTTTTTAAGGGCCCTTCTGATTATACTATAAACAACCAGATACCCAGGATAATCTTCCCATTTCAGGACCCTTAATCACAGCTACAAAATCTCCTTTGATACACAAGGCAGCATATCCATAGGTTTGGGGGATTAGGATGTGAACATCTTTCAGTATCATTGTCTACTTCACCCACTAAAGAACACTCTCTGCCACTGGGTCAAGACCTTGCCTCTCTCCATTACTTCCAAAATTAAAACTGGTTTCTCCACATGGCCCTTCCAAACCATATGTAATTGCACCCCTACCTGCTTCTCCAGCTACATCTCCCACGACCCACCAATACTTCATTCCTCAGTCATAGGTCAACAGTCTTGGTCATCCTCACAACACCTTCTGGACCATCCTGTCTTTAGTTTCAGTCTTCTCCTTCTACCTAGAATTCTTTCATATCTCTCTGTATTCAGAACTCAAATCCTCCTTCTCCAAAATATGCCTTTCTTAACCCTTGCCTCACAGGAGAATTAATCTTTTCTTCTCATTTTCTTATCTCTCTCTCCCTTCCCATACCCCCTTTGAGTCTCATTTGACCTCCTGTATTCTGCACATTGACTTTGTGTGTGGGTGTTTGGTGCTGGTGATTGAATCCAGGGCCACATGCATGTTAGGCAAACGTGCAACTGCTGAGCTACATCCTCAGCCCTGCATGCTCATTCTTATTAAAAAGACTTTTGCGTGTGTGTTCTCCCCCATAGATTGGAAGTTCACACTGGACAAAGCCATGTCTGTTTCCTTTTTTACATTGAATATACTAGGTACTTGACACCTGTTGGTGAATATAATTCATTTTAAAATGTCTGCCTTTCAAAACTGACAAAATTAAATATAATTGGAAAGCTTTTCTCTAGCATTCCTGTATTGATGCTTTCTGTGCCTTCTCTGTAGGTGCTACTTTGGCTTTGCGGACCAAATTTTCAGCCAGCCAGTTTTGGGATGACTGCAGAAAATACAATGCCACTGTCATTCAGTATATTGGTGAACTGTTTCGGTATTTATGCAACACACCTCCGGTAACACTTCCCGTGTTTTAATATCTTTTTTAATAAATAAGATGGGAGTTGAAGTCATTTGAGGTTATGCTGGGCTTCAGCTGATCCACCATTTTCAGTTTACACTATAGTCGTTTCTTGTGATAAAGTGCTTGATACCACTTTATGTGTAAGGGGTCTTACAGATGGCAGTTACTGTTAATTTCATTATGGCTATTATTCCCTTCCTTGTTACCTCTTTTCGTATCTTATCCTCCACTTAACATATCCACCCCTTCCCTCTCTGCTTAAGAACCACTGCCAAAGCCCAGGTCAAATGATACATCCTCTGTTAGACGTATTCAAGTCACTCCAACACAAGTCATTCCTCCTGTCCCCTACATCATTTTAGTTCAATGTCTTGTGGGTGCCCACTGCAGGTGTGCGTCTTTGTGTCTCCCATTCTTCCTAGACTGTAACTTTTAGATATCGGGCCATATCTTGTCCCCTTGCCCTCCCTTCTACCAAAAGTATATAGAAAATTTTTACTTAATGCTATTCAATGAATAAATCTCCATGTGGCTTTGAAATAAACCAACCAGGTCTCTTACAAGCTTGGAATGATGGCTCAAGGACCTTGGGTCTACCCTGTTTGCAAGTATCTAGCTGTCTTGATGGGGTTGTTCACAAAAGCCACTGCTGCTCAGTCCCTTGGCTCTCATCAGAGACCTGGTGGACATCTTGGGACCAAATCAGTGTTTCTCAACAGAGGCCCTGCTGACAATTTGAGCCTGTTAAATGGATTTATTCTGTGAACTGTAGGATGTTTAGCAGCATCTTTGAACTTTATCCACAAAACACCAGCAGTAACCTCCCCTCCTCCTCGGGTCATCATAATCAAAAATGTCTCCAGACATTGCCCCAATGTCCTCAGGAAGGCAAATTTGACCCTAGTTGAGAACTACTAGATTAGACAATACGGTAAACCCACCAACTTCTAATTCCTTTACTCTATTAAATCAGCATAAAATAAACTCAGGGGATTACTAAGTAGATAAATTGCTATTGGTAAGGACCGGTATTTTTTAAACAATGCAGATGACAGCTGCTGTGTGACATAGAAAGAAATATAAGAGGCTCTTCCCCCAATTCTCTCCCCTTGCCTTATATAGTCTCTGCCCAGATATTAGCTCATCAGGGAGGCCCCTCCTACTAATAATCAAACGTGTCACCCATCCCAACTCTCCATCCTGTTACTCCTTTTTGTGGCACTTATCAGTTACAACGTAGTACAAGTTTGTATTGGTCTGTTTCCCCCATTAGATGAAAAACATATCACCTACCTATGATTGTCCATCTTGTTACTTCTTCTCATGCCACTCATAATTCCTGTCACAGTACAGGTTTATATGATTATTGTCTATCTCCCCCTATTACCAAAAGTTCCACACTAGCTGGGCCTCTGTCTACCACCAGAACATGAGCACCATGATCTGTCACTCGCACATCACAAGCATCCAAATCACACTTCCAGATTTGGCTGAATGAATCTCTAAATTCTTGCCCTTGAAAAATGTATAATTGAATTTAGGGAGGTAATATGTTTTCCCAAAAATGTTCAGGCTTACCACTTTGTATCCTGTTATTTTGGCAGATTCGACAGATTCATGAAGGTCATAATTAGCTGTGAGCTGGGGTAGGACCTTTTCCATAGCTATTTCTATTAATGTCATCCCTGAATTTTTTTCATTTATCATTCTACCTAGTCCTCAAGACTGATTGCATGCTTGTCTATCAAAACCCAGAAATCCATACAGGTCCCTTCTGTTTGGCTTTTGTCTCTGCCATAAAGGCACCACCTTGTCAATTAGAAGTCTCCTGGGAGAGCAAGTGTTGTTTCTATTAGTTTAACAGAAGCCTTCTTTGGACTGGAGGGAGGTAAACATGTTTGGGTGTAGCTCCCTGCACATGCACACTTCCACCTTTTCTCCTTTTTTATTTTCTGGTAGTAGAGTTTGAATCCAGGAACACTTTAACACTAAGCTATATCCCCAACCCTTTTGCTAGTTTTGAGATAGTCTCCAAGTTGCTGATGCTGGCCTTGAATTTGCAATCCTCCTGCTTCAGTCTCCAAAGTAGCTGGAATTATATAGATATGAGCCATCATGCCTAGCTCCTTTTGCTTAATGTTGTCTCAAATGCTAGAAAACAAGGACCATTTGATCATGATTTTATGCCTTCAAAATGTATTATGATTTAAGGTATATACTCTGTGGATGATGCCTATTTGACAACTAGATCTGGAGTTTTTTTGGCTGTTGCTTCCCACCCCTGAGTTTTGCTTGTCTATAACAATTGTAAGAAATGTTATCTCAAAAAACTTACTTTTTTAGCTGGGTGTGGTGGTGCACACCTGTAATCCCAGCAACTTGGGAGGTTGAGACAAGAAGATCGCAAGTTCAGAGCCAGCTTCAGCAACTTAGTGAGGCCCTGTCCCAAAACAAAAAAATAAACAAAAAGTGCTGGGGATGTTGCTCAGTGGTTAAGCACTCCTGGGTTCAATCCCTGATACAAAACAAACAAACAAACAAGCTTTCTTTTAAAAATATTTTTAAATCATAGGTCATCATAGGAATCCCAGGTTCTGTGACTTAAAGGGGAACTTAAAGACAGATGATATAAAAATGACTTCTCAAACAAAAGTAGATAAAAGCTAGAACTAATAGTGGAAGGCTCTTGATCAATGTAATCAAAACTTTTTCATCCTTAGAGCCACTTAAAAGAATAGGCTGCTCCTGAAGGGCTAATGCCACTGACAGCCCTAAGTCCTGAGTGTCAGGGTGGAAGCTCCTGCCTACCTGAGCAGCTAAATGAAATGACGAACCGTGCCCAGACCTCTGTCATCCTCAGGTCAGTGGTTCAGATTCGGCTCCAGGCACTTAAAGTGCATAGGAGCCAGGACTGTGGCAGTATCCCTGTATCTTGCCTCTGCCATTTGAGCAGGATAGTCAGCCTCACTAAATACCAGCTTTCAATCAGCCTCTCTAAATACTAGCTTTTGATCAGTCAGTAGGAGAAATAGGTTGTTGAAGACAAAATGAGATAATGCACATAAAACACATACCAAAATACCTGGCACCTAGTAAGTGTTCCATGAATGGTAGCCATTATTGTCATTACCATCACTTTCCATGTCTGATAGTAGGTAGCTCATGTCAACACATTTATTGAACGAATCAATGAAAATATTGCCCCATATACACCAAGGAAGAAATAAGAGAAGGTGTTTAAACTAGTGAGTTCATTTCTCCCATCTGAGGTTGAATGAGGATTGGGTAGCAAAACTATTGGCTTATGATTTTTATGACTGAATATTCTTTATCCATATTGCATTTTGTTATGTTTGGTCCTTTTCTTCCAAAAATATAATGAAATATCATCCTGGTTCTTTTCTTGCCATATGCAATCGTCAGCTCCCATTCTTTTTTGGTAGTTGCCTAAAAACAAAGTCATTTAGTTAAAGCTGAATGTTTCTCTCCTATAGCAAGAGGCATAAATAAGGTTTTGTGCCACCTTCTGGCAGCATGACCGGTGGGGAGAGGGAAAGGGGTCTAAAAAGAGGTCCAGGGTCCACAATAAAAGTTGTGTTATTTAGAAGGAGAAATCAGATAAACCACTGCCCTGGCAGAGCTGAGTAGACTCAACTTACCTTCCAAGTGTTGTCTGCCTTCCCTCCAGCCTCAGATTCTGTCTCTGAATCGCCTACATTCTGGTAGAATAAAGTAGCACAGAATGGAGAGTGACCAGTTTAAAAAGGAGCTAATGAGGAAAAAGTTGAAAGAGGCAGGTCAGGAGAAAGAGGGAAGCAGAAAAGAATTGGGAAGGTTGACCAGGTGAGTTCTGAAGGATACAGAGAAGTTCTCCAGCCAGGCAAGGAAAGAGGGGCTTCTGGCTATCTGGAACAGCACATGATGCTGTGGAATTAAGGTCTGGGAGTGTGGGGAGCTATGAGCTGCATGACAGAAGGTTGGCTGAGTTCCTGGCCCAGGTGGAAAGGGCTTTCCTATGCTGATACTCAAGTGTGAACATGAGAAATGACTAAAGGGTGTTAGGTGGGAGGGCGGCATGGGAGATGGTGTTTTTAGATAGCCCTTTAGACCTCAGTAGGGAAGATATACTTTAGCTCTTCGGTAAAGCAAACGGGTAGAGCCTCATCCAGATAGAAGTACAACATGGTAGGAATTAAGAACATGGCCTCTGGAATTTTCTAAAATGGTGAATACCTTTCACTTCACGGAAATCCCCCCAAAACAAGGAAGACAAGGAAAAGACACAGCTCTATCATGTTAGAAACTGAGAGACATCACAACCATGAAGTACATAGTACAGAAAACTGAAAGATGGAGGTGACTGACATAGTAGGACTGAGGAAGGTGAAACTAAAGAGGCAAGTACTATGATGAAATTTAAGCCTAACATATATAGAGAGAAGATTCTCGAGGATGTCTGAACTGTAGACAACAGCACTTCGTGCAGGAAGAAAAAGGAGAGGTGTCTTCAGATTGCTAAGTAAAAGTTACTGTCCATCTGCAATTCTGTATCCAGCCAGATTATCAATCAGGTATATAATAAGAATATTTTCAGACATTCAAAACTTCCACACACAAAAACTTATCTTTGTACACCTTCCTTCAAGAAGTTAGGAAAGAACATGTTCCATTCAAACAGGAGAGTGAAAAGAGAGAAAGACAGAATCCAGGAAGGAGAGACCCCAAAGACCCCCAGGCTAGAAGCAAGTAGTCCCACGTTGGAGCAGAAGGGAAGCCAAATGGAAGGAAGGAAATCATATCATCTGATAGATTTCCTCATGAGGGAAATTGTGTTCAGAGGGCACTGGAGGGTGAGGAAAGACAGATAGAAACTGAGAAAATGAAGCAAATGGGCAGGGAGGCAATAAATTCTAGGGAAAACAAAAATGTGTTCAAGCATATATTCATAATTTAGTCACAATACGTTATTTGGTTTGTCAGTGGTATATTATGGGCAAAATAAGGTGAATGCTGAATATTGATTTAACCAAACTATTATGATACTGGAAAAGTAGGAGAGAAAATAGGAAAAAGCATAACCCTCATCTAGCACAACAGAAAATCTAATAGTGATGACTCAAGAGAGAGCAATATAAGCAGTTAATTTAGAAATATGGATATAAGAAGAAATACTAGAAGAGTTGAAATTGTTTACTTCTGGTGAGGGGCAAAGGATAGGTGGAATCAATACAGTGTAATTAATTAAAGCAGAGGTGAGAACTAGACATCTTAGAAGGCCCCAGCAACTCCCATTGGTATCCACAAATCCTTCCAGGCTAGAACTTTAATCCCTTCTGCTAGTGTAATAAGACCCCTCAGTTGTATGATGCCAACCAAGCCTGCAGTGTTGTGATTATGAACCCAGCTACCTGCCTCGCACAGGTGAGAGCTGCACCTGTGAAGCTGGCCAGCTTCCCACACACCCAGGGCACCTGTGCCCTGCTGTACCCTTAGCCCTGCCCTTGTGCCAACGTCCCAGCCACCAGCTACTGAACAGGGAAATTGAGGATTTCCTGGTGGAGGTGTTATTTATATTTTACTGCAGGTATTATGGTATATGCAAAGTGCAGGTCCAAGGCCCTACAGAGGATACTGAGACATAGTTGACCTTAAAGGAATGTACCCTCTAGGAGGAAGATAGATGATCACCATTCATTAGACAAGGAAATGAGCTAAGTGTTTGGGAGAGCTGATCGTGGGCTGCATATGGAATAAGTAAGGTTTGAACCCGTGGGAATGCTACTCTGGAGCTTCTCGCACAGGCCTGGAGCAGGTAGGCACCCAGGTCAGTTGGTTATTTTTAAGTGAAAGTAGGTATTCAACCATCAGGGATTTTTTTTTTCTCAGAATGAAAGTGAAGGATAGCAGCAGGGGTGGGGCAGGATCTCTGAAAAGCCGAACAGCAGTATCTTATGGGCAGGGTGAGTCTACTACAGTTCATTATCCAAATGGGAACACGAAAGTGAAAGGCAACAAGCTCCCCTGGCAACAGGCCCTAGGAAACAGACATATGATCTCCCTCCTTAAGTCTTTAAGTTATAAAGGGAACAGTTCAGTGACCTGTGGTCCTGGGAAGCTGGACAAGAGAATGAGCACTTTGAACATTGAGGACTTGAGCAGGTTCAAATGCTTCTCAGGTGACTCTCATGAACACCGTAGTTAAGGGTCACTGGCATGAGACCCTGGTTTCTCTTTGTGCATATCCTCCTTCTGAGAAAAAGTACTCAGACTCATTTTTATCTGTAGCCAGTATGTGTCCATCTCTTTGGATACGACCCCTGAAAATGCTTCTCCACCTAAGTTTTGATCAGCTGGCTACTTAAAAATCAAATGCGTATTTATTTCTTTCTCATCCCTCTAGGTCCTTCTGTGTGGAGCCAATGCAAAGTTTGTTTTGGTTTGGCTTTTAACTGCCATATCAAAGTCCCTCTCCTTAGATCTGCCAGCTTCTTCAAACAGTTCTATACAAAGAGTAACTCTTATTCCCAGATCCCTTTACAGCAACTTCCCAGTACAGGCAATAATGGAGAAAAAACAGAAACACTCTGATTTAAGCACTTGCTATTCAATCCAATAAATTACCATTTGATATGAAAGGAGAGTCCTAGTTACCTAGCACTTTGCCCCGTTCCACTGTCTTCTGTTTGAATAACAGAATAACAGAGTAAAAGAATTTGCAAATTAAATGCATAATTATTTATTTTCCTGTGTCTTCAGGTTATGATCTCCTGGAGAACATAAATTACCTTATTAATATAAACTATATTAAAACTACCATTGGTTTGGACATGTCTGCAGGGTCCTTATAAATAAGTATGATGCAGTGGAAGGGAGGCTGGCCCTCACCCCACCTCTCTTGCTGTTACGAGCTCCTCTTTCAGTCCTTATACTCAAAACAGCTTTTCCTTTGTGATTTTCGCTTATAGCCAAGTGGCTTCCTCCCAAGCCACCTAAACCACTGGGAGCCAGCTTCCTCCTTCTCTTTCCCTTCCCATCCTATGGGACAGTCTCATTGTCTTGGCTGGGCTCTAACTGGTCTTGTGACTTTGGGGTGTACCTGTTAAATGAAAGTGTGATCTAGATTCTTCTCTCCTGTCCCTCTAGACTCTATATGGAAAGCCATTAAAGTTTCTGTTGTATTCAGGTTTCTTTGTCACCGCCAAGTGAAAATTCATCGCAATAGCAGAAGAAACATTCCCCAGGGTCCTGCTAGTAGTAGAGTGCATCTATCTCTAACAGAATCTTTTCTAGGGAGCCCCTCCCTTCGGAAAATCCACTCATCTTCATCAGGCCATCAAGAAAATTATTAACACATTATTCTAACTTTACATTGGATTAAATTTTGGCATCATCCCGTTCTAACGTCTCATCTTGCCCCTTAAAAATGAAAAATGGGAAAATTCGAGTCTTTTGATTATTAAGTCAGAGTTTCAGCTGTCTGGCCATAATGCTCATGTTGGAGAAAGAGGGAATAATGTCTGTGGGTGGCAGAAAAGGCATAGTCGAACTTGCGACCAATATTAAGTATGTAATAAAATGAAGGCAACTATTAGTATAAATTAAATATACAAAAAAACTAAGGTAATTATTAAGTACAGACTCCAGAGACGGTTCAGTTTGTCTCCTTCTTCTCCCCCTCCCACAGAAACCAAATGATCGTGATCATAAAGTGAGAGCGGCACTGGGAAATGGCTTACGAGCAGATGTGTGGAGAGAATTTATCAAGAGATTTGGGGACATTCACATTTATGAGTTCTATGCTTCCACTGAAGGCAATATTGCATTTATAAATTATCCGAGAAAAATCGGTGCTGTTGGAAGAGCAAACTACCTACAAAGAGTTAAGTGCATTGAAAAATGAGAACATATGCAGTTGATTTCCAGAATACAGAGGTTTCTTAAAAGTCAAGTCATCATGACATCATTAGGATTTCATGTCAGAGCTGTGTCCATCTGTATCACCAAGAGTTTTGCTCATTTTCTGCATTAATGACTTCAAAAAGGCCATCTCAATTTGAAACATCTTCGTTTCTGTTAATAATAACCCATCATTCCTTTGCCATCTGCAACTTATTGAAGCCTTCCTTCCTTTGTTGATACTTGTGCATGGCAAAACACCCAAAAAGTTGCCGGTTTCATAAGTTTATTATACACTCAAATGTAGTATTTCCATTCAATTCTGCTGTTCTTCACAATCGCTGGGAGAGCTCTTTACAGGTGCAGGGCCCAGACCCGGTGATCTTTGGATCAAGTTGTTTTGAGGGGGGGCCCGAATATTTTTTAAAAGATGCACAGGGTTGAGACTGACTAATTTAACCTTCAAGAGAACAGAGACGCATCCCAGTTCTAGGATGGAGTGAACATTGTGTCCACCTAATAATTCCACCAGAAAGATTTATTTTTAAGCCTGCTCACATAGGTAGCAGTCCCTGTTTCCCCTCAGCTGTTTCGTAGCCTGGTGTTTCTGGACAGTT